>BSBM01001711.1:0-240000 GCA_027924585.1 Larix kaempferi
CGGCATGCGAAGCCTTGACATTAGTTTAATACTGGATGGGTTGGCCATTATTCGCATTAGCCCCTACTATGTTCGTTCTAGACCTCTATGTTCGTTCTAGACCTCTCTGCGTTGGTTTTTCCTGTTCTCAATCCCACTCTGTGAGGTGCAGGGGTTACTGCATGGCTATGGAACACCATATCTCTAGGTCCTCTCCACACGATGGCTTTAAAGTTTACATGAACTGTTTGTGCTGTAACAAACCCATCAGAAGCTCTCTCGGCGCTTGCAAATGGGCTGTTCCGTTGGCTGAAGGAGATAATTGCATTCCGATGGATGACGAGCAAGTCACCTCCCATGTGCTTGGTCTTTGTCATGGATAGGTCGGGTCTAGATGGTCTCATGGGCATGAACAAAGGTATGGAAAAAAGCAGGATGCAGGGGAAATAATGAAACTCATTCAGGATCTAGAAGTTCAAATTCGTTTGGTTAGAAACGAGAACTTGGAATTCAAAAGGGCCCTAACTCGACTATTCTCCCTAGCGCAAGCAACCCACACGGAGGTCAAGCTCCAAAGCAGTAAGTTTGCTGAGAAGGTGGAGCATCTGGAAGAAAAATTGGGTCTCTGTTATCCACATAGGGTTCGTAAGAATCCAAATTCTAATGTTACGAGCAGTAAAATTGAAGAACTCGGCAGGAAGATGGACAAACTTAAAATTTTTATGGCACACTCTAACAACCATGTCGACCTCAACAATGAAAAGAACGGGATTGCAGAGTCTGAAGGCGCAGTCATGGACATTGGTCTCCACCCTTAGCAGCTCAACGGTTGGCTTCTCACTGTTTTGGTTTCGTTATGCTTCTACCTCTGTTTTTATGGTCTCTATGCTGTTTTTTTTTTAAATACAGGTTGGGAACACTACGTATGTTTAGCACTCTCTTAGAAAGTTCCAATTTCCAGGTTTTTTGTATAAGACAGTACTATAGCTATGTTTTATTTCTACATTCTCTTACTTGGACAATTTGTAAGGTGTTATAGTTTTCACAGAACTGGGAAGTTTCATTTCAGCTATAAGCTTGAGGAAGATGAACAAGGAGTGATGGATGCTACCCTTCTATGGGAGCAATGTTACATCTTTTATATGTAATTTCCGTTTTTTTCTATATAATCAAAGCTACTTAACCATATATATATATATATATATATATTCGCCCAAAATTTACAAGATTTTATAATTCCGTGAAAGATTCGCCAAAAAATTATATATACATATTATATTATTGATAAAATAGCCTTCACACTTTTCTGTGTATCATGGGGATTCACCCATTTTTTATACATATAAATTTAGGGGGGGATCTTAAAATCATCCCTGTCGATGAGGAAAGTCTGCTTGACCTCGGGGGGGATTAGCGACATAGGGTGACCAGGGATTCCTCTGAAATTTTTTTTGGCTCATGGGACAGTAGCTGGGGTACTTCGAGGGACCTTCTGATAATGGTGGGCTCGACAGGGAAGATGATGGCTTACTTTTGGGCATTCATCACGACTCTCTCAGCTTGGCAATAGTTCTCCACACACCAAGACATGAACTCAGGGCACCTTACGAACTGGTTTGGGAAGAAGTGTATGAACGACGACTGAAACACCCTATGGACATCAGTACCCTCCTTATTCAGCTTATCTAATTTTTCCTTTATCTCCCTAACTGATGTCCCAACGACTGTGTCAAAGACGTCCCTGTCCCTATCTTCTAGGGTATCTTCAATCCTATAAGTCCTGACACATGGGGCCTTTGCAACCTTTTCCATCATTAAAATAAGCTTTCTTAACAAATTTCACGGGTTTCAGGGCCTACCTGTCACTGACAGCTCCAAACCCTAGATTCTCTGTCACTTTCGTCGCTGCACACCTGCCCTAATGCTATCACTAAGAAAACAAATGTCAACCTTTCATGTGACTTTCTCTTTTTATAGCCCGACCCCATTTAACCTCCTTGCTCTTCTTCCAACCGTCATTTACCTCAACCGTCGATCCCTCGTGCCATAATTTGGATCATCGGATTGGTGGTCCCTTTTACGCCTCCCTCGTGTGATCATCTTCCACCATCGGATCTATTCCGTGATCAACCATCACCGTTGATCTTAACAGCTGCACCTACCGCGGGCGGTCCGCATGTCTAGCTAGTTTTTTTCCCTTACTGCCCTTCCGAGCTGCGAAACGTGGAGGGGTCACCATGTGGTCCAGCGATTTTGGATTCCGCAATCGCCTTCCTCTATATCTTGATGTGCATCTCCACACCGCAGAAGTCCTCCTACACCGTCGATCCATTTCTTGTCAGCTGATCAACGGTGGGACCTGTGGGCCCTTTAACCTCGTCTTTATCTGGCCTTTCCGCCTGGCTCCCCTTATCGACCGTGCCTCTTTCTGAGCGGGGAACCTCCATCATCGTAGATCTCTTTTGCTGAGTTTTCGGCCATTAGATTTTCTCCATCTCGCGCCGCCTTTAACCAACCTCTTCGACCGTAGGATCCCTGTCCCACTTCCACCTCAGCCGTAGATTTCCACTGCGCCGAGCTGGGGAGGGGGGGCGCAAGGGTGGTTTCGCGGGCTCCCAAGTGGTTTTCCCCACACTGCTTTGCCACCTCGCAGAATCACTGGAAGGCGACACATGGTGGGGTGGTTTCCAATTCCGTGATTCCTCTTGTCCGTCGCTCCTCTACGCTGCTTGGTATTGCGGAAGGCCTGCAGGAACATTGATCTGGCGATCAACGGTCAGTCCTCCAGGGAACTTTCCCACCGTTTAACTCTTTCGCTGGGACCTCGTTTACTAACCCCTGGACTATCCTAGTGGTGACAATTCATCTCCGTCATTGATCCCCGACGATACGATCTGGGCCGTCGGGACATCTCAACCCTCCACCTTTCTCCATTGGCCACTTTAGGGACTCTTCTACACCGTGGATCTTGCCTCTGCCACGATCTCAACCGTTGGCTGCTTGTTCCATGGATTTTCCAAGTCATTTTGTAGGTTTTGGCTGCCCCTGCTTAGCCCCAACCCGCGGTCATGTGGTGTAAATTCCTTAGAGGGCCAGGCACTTCCCCCTGTAGAGCCTTAGGTGATCTTACCCCCAAAAATTCATTTCCTACTACCCCATTTGAAACCAGAAAAATATATGTGCTAACAACTGGCTCCAACTGGGGATGCTATCCTCCTTGTGAGGTAGCAAAGAACCCGTAGACCACGTGCCTGACCACCTGTCCTTATCCATCCTTCCCACTGAAAACTCTACTCTGCATTCTTCGACCTGTAACCTATCCATCTGGAAATAACACCACACACTTCTAGAACAAAACGACACAATGTCCTGCTTATTGGTCTTATGTACAAACTCCTATGAAATGACTGCATATATACAAACTATGTACACCAACTCCTTCTCTTCTTTTGGGCTAAGAGAGATAGTGCTTCAGGTAACTCCCATTTACGGTGCCCCTACCAACCGACTCTCTATTCTGATCTTGTAAGAAGAAGGAATTTTCTCCCTGGTAAGCATAAATTATATATGGGCCTTTCCATAAATGTTTGAAATTCCCGTGCTGGCCTTCATTTATGGCATCCCACTTCAGGATCAAATCGTCCATTTTAAAATCTCTTTCTTTGATTTTCCTGTCAAATGTCTTTTTCATTTTCTCTTGATGGATTTGGGTCCCGTTATAAGCTTTTTCTCTTAACTCATGCAACTCGATCATCTGACTTATTCTCCTTTGCATGTGGTTTGGTTCTTCCTCAATTTCTTGCAGCAGCTTCATGACCGACAAACCTAGAGAAACAGGAAATACCACTTCCGTGCCATAAACCAATTGGAAAGGTGACGTACCAATGGCCCTTTTTGTACTAATCTTGTCAGCCCACAAAGCATATTTGAGTTTGGTATGCCAAGCCCTTTTGTTTTCTTCCAACAACTTCTTTATAATCCTCACCAAACTTTTGTTAGAAGATTCTGCCAACCCATTTCCTTGAGGGTAGTATGTCGTTGAGTGATTTAAGTGAATATGGTACTTATGGAAAAAATTGACCATTTTTTTTGGATTTGAAAGCCTGCGCATTATCAGTGACTATTCTTCTAGGGCATCCAAACCTCGAAAGAATATTTTCCTCCAGAAAAATTATTATCACTGTCTCAGTGGCGTTTTTAGTTGGGACGACCTCGATCCACTTAGTGAAATAGTCTGTTGCAATCAGGATCCACTTGTGTTGTCCAGAAGAATTTGGATTGATCTCCCCAATGAAATCCAATCCCCACTGCTGAAAAGGTGCTTCGACCGAGATAGGATTCAAGGGCAGAGGCAAGAGCTCTCTTCTCCCATCAAAGATTTTACATTCATGACATTTCGTAATTTTTGTGTACGTCTGAACAAACTATGGGCCAATAGAATCCTGCTCTGAGGATTTTGTTTACGGTGGCTTTCCAGGAGTGATGCCCTCCACACACCCCTTTGTGAAATTATTTCATGACATGCTGCGCCTCATCTTCCAACAGACAATTCAGTAAAATCCCCCCCGGATCTTTCCAATACAAATATTCATTCAAAATGCAAAATTTTTCCACTTTTAATTTTACTGACCTTGCTCTTGTTTTATCCATGTCTGGGGGTGCCTGCAAATTTTGCAGAACATACATAATGTCACTCTACCAAGGCGACAGAGAGAAATCCTTCACTACAAGCATTTCCAGAACGGCTTCAGCTGAGATCAGCAATCAAATTCATATCCAAAGCATCATAGTTGGTTTCTACCATCAGCTTTGCCAAGCCCTGCCCCTTGATCAATCTGGTAGGCTTGATATCCAGGTCATATTCTAACAAGATTGCTATCCACTTAGCTTTCCTTCCTTCGGGGTCTAGTTGGGTGAGAATGTCCTTGACAGCTACAGATGGAACATATGCGATAGTTTGAGAATGCAGAATGTAAACCCTGTAATCCTTTAAAGATTTTATCAATGTGTAAGCCTATTTCTCCATTATATTGTACTTTAGCTCTGCATCTCTCAAGATTTTACTGAAAAAGGCAATTGGTTGTTCCATATTATCTTGATTCTTTTGCAGCAAGACTTCAGCTATAGTATGTTGGGATGCATAAGAAAATATGATAAACTCCTTTAAAAAGTCGGGACTGATCAAAATAGGAGCTTCTGTCAGAGCTTTCTTAATGTCAGTGAAAGATTTCTTGGCTTCAATGGTCCACTTGATTTCATTGTTCTTCCTTAACATATCTGAAATATTCTTGTCTTCCTCTAAAAAACTTTTATGGCTCATGGGACAGTGGCTGGGGTACTTCGAGGGACCTTCTAATAATGGTGGGCTCGACAGGGCAGATGATGGCTGACTTCTGGGCATTCATCACGACTCTCTTAGCTTGGGAATAGTTCTCCACACACCAAGACACGAACTCAGGGCACCCTACGAACTGGTCTGGGCAGAAGTGTATGAACGACGACTGAAACACCCTGTAGACATCGGTACCCTCCTTATTCAACTTATCTAATTTTTCCTTTATCTCCCTGAATGACGTCCCAACGATTGTGTCAAAGACGTCCTTGTCCCTATCTTCTAGGGCGTCCTCAATCCTATCAATCCCGACACATGGGGCCTCTATAACCTTTTCCATAATTAAAATAAGCTTTCTTAACAAATTTCATGGGTTTCAGGGCCTACCTGTCGCTGACAGCTCCAAACCCTAGATTCTCTGTCACTTTCGCCACTACACACCTTCCCAGAGCTCCCTGACGATGTCACTTAGAAAACAAATGTCAACCTTTCACGTGAATTTCTCCTTTTATAACCCGACCCCAGTTAACCTCCTTGCTCTTCTTTTAGCGGTCATTTACCTCAACGATCGATCCCTCGTGCCGTAATCTGGGTTGTTGGATTGGTGGTCCCTTTTACCGCCTCCCTTGTGTGATCATCTTTCGCCATCGAATCTATTCTATGATAAACCATCACCGTTGATCTTAACAGCTGCACCTACTGCAGGCGGTTCTGCATGGCCAACTAGCCATTTTCCCTTACCGCCGGTCTGAGCTGCGGAATGTGGAGGGGCCGCCATGTGTCCAGCGGTTTCGGATTCCACAACCGCCTTCCTCTCTATCTTGCTACGCATCTCCATGTCGCAGAAGTCCTCCTACACTGTCGATCCATTTCTTGTCAGCTGATCAACGGTGGGACCTATGGGCCCTTTAACCCTGACCTTATATGGCCTTTTCACCTGGCTCCCCTTATCGACCGTGCCTCTTTCCCAGCGGGGAACCTCCATCACCTTAGATCTCTTTCACTGAGTTTTTGGCCATTGGATTCTCTCCATCCCGCGTCGCCTTCAACCCGCCTCTTTGACTGTAGGATCCCTGTCCCACTTCCACCTCAGCTGTAGATTTTCACCGTGCCAAGCTGGGGGAGGGGGGTAAGGGCGGTTTCGCGGGCTCCCAAGTGATTTTCCCACACTACTTTGCCACCTCACGGAATCATTGGAAGGAGACACGTGGCAGGAGGTTTCCAATTCCGTGACCGCTCTTGTCTGCTGCTCCTTTGCGCTACTTGGTATTGCGGAAGGCCTGTAGGACCATTGATCTGGCGATTGATGGTCAGTCCTCTAGGGAACTTGCCCACCATTTAACTCTTTCTGTTGGGACCTCGTTTGCTAACCCCTGGACTATTCTGGTGGTGACAATTCATCTCCGTCGTTGATCCCCGATGACACAATCTGGGCCATCGGGACATCTCAACCCTCCACCTTTCTCCATCAGCCACTTCAAGGACTCTTTTGCATCGTGGATCTTGCCTCTGCCTCGATCGCAACCGTCAGCTACTTGTTCCATGGCTTTTCCAAGTCATTTTGTAGGTTTTGGCTGCCCTTGCTTAGCCCCAACCCACAGTCATGTGGTGTAAATTCCATAGAGGGCTGGGCGCTTCCCCCTGTAGAGCCTTGGGTTATCTTACCCCCAAAAATTCATTTCCTACTACACCATTTGAAACATGAAAAATATTTGTGCTAACACTGACATTTCGTAGTAGGATAACCCGTCAAGTAGTCCATAGAAATAGATTCCCATGGTCGACTAGGAACTGACAAAGGTGTGTACAATCCATGTCGTCAATTAGGTGGCTTAGCAATGGCACAAACCATGCATGATCAAATGTACTTGTTGACGTTGGATATAAGTGTAGGCCAAAAGAAATACTTCTGCATAATAGCAAGTGTTTTTGCTACTCCAAAGTGTCTTGTAGTCTTGATGTAGTGCGCGTCCCAAATGTGCTGCTGTCGGTGCTCACCGGTTGATACACAGAGTTGTCCAAGCTTGTATAGCAAGGTATCTCTCAGAAAATAGTCGGAGTCTATAACTGTCGGTAGACTCCCGAGAATTCGTTGTCGTCCTCATACAACTGTGGCCAAGTGGTCGTGTCGTATCCCTGCATACTCATCATTGTCAAAAGGATAGTAATGGGTGGTCGACTGAGGCAATCGGCGACGACATTGGCTTTACCTTTCTGATACTTAATCACCAATTGGAATTGCTGTAGGTAATTAATCCACTTGAGTTGTCGGTTTGTCTGCAACTTTGATTGTGTCGGAGCGAGCTGTAGAGGCTTGTGATTAGTGAGAATGACCGTTTCCTTGCCAAGGATGTAATGCTTCCATTGCTTGAGAGTTTGCACAATGGTGTACAGTTCTTTTTCGTATGTTGAGTATCTTCTAACTCTGTTGTTAAAAGTATTGGAATTAAAAGTGTCTGGGTGACCAGATTGAGTGATCACTGCGCCCAAGGCATAGTCCGATGCGTCCGTCTCAATCTCAAAGGGTTGATGTAAATCAGGTAACACAAGTATTAGTGTAGTTCAGAGCCTGTGTTTGAGTTGTTCAAAAGTTGCTTAATGTACTGTTGTCCATTGGAAGATAGTTTTCCCATTTCCCTTCGTCAACTGATTCAAGGGCCAGGCTATGTGATTGAAGCCAATAGAAATTCGCCAAACCAAGAAAACTTCTTAGTTCTTGAATGCTTTTAGGAATGGGCCAATCTTTGAGGATCTGTACTTTTTTTGGGTCGACGTGAATGCCTGCAAAGTCAATTACATACCCCAAATATTTGATGTTGATCATCGCAAAAGAGCACTTTTCCATGTTCAGATAAAGCCGACGTTGTTAGAGAGTGTCAAGGACTTGTCGAAGATGTCCGACATGTTCTTCCCATGATAGACTGAAAATCAGTATATCGTCGAGATAGACAATAACCCATTTGCCGATGAAAGGTCAAAGAAGGTTATCCATATGTCGCATGAAGGTCGCAGGTGCATTGGTTAAGCCGAAAGGCATGACTAACCATTCAAACAATCCTTCCTTGGTCTTGAAAGAAGTTTTCCACACATATGAGAGCTCGATTGGAATCTGATGATATCCCGACTTGAGTTCGAGCTTAGTAAAGAACTTAGCACCTTTTAGAGAGTCGATGAGCTCGTCTATTAGTAATAGAGGGTACCGATTCTTCACCGATATTTTGTTGAAAGCTCTGTAGTCAATGCACATGTGCCAAGTCCCGTCTTTCTTCGGAACCAGGACGACTGGACTTCCACAAGGAGAGGAGCTTGGTCGGATATGACCTTTGTCGATTAATTCTTGGATCTGTCTGCGAATCTCTTCATTTTCAAGAATGGATCTTCTGTAAACAGATGTGTTAGGAAAAGAAGAACCAAGAACAAGTTGAATAGACTATTTTACCTGACAATGTTGAGGTACTCTGTTTAGAGCTTGAAAGAGGTTCTGGTATTCATCGAGAATATAATCGACTTGTTGCTTCTGTCGAGAGCTGCATTGGTAACCACTTATACTATGAAACGAGAACTATATACTAAGAACGAGAACTCTAGCCATAAAAACTCATATTTTTGCATAAAAAACACCAAAAACAACCCCCAAATCAAAAAGTGTTGATGCCAGTATCATGTTTTCATAAAAAACACCAAAAACAACCCCCAAATCGAAAAGTGTTGATACTAGTATCAACGTTTTTTTTTCTCTAGGTTAAAAATATAGCCATGGCTTAAAAATCTCATACTGTTGTTTACGAAAGCCTTAAAATCAACCCCTAAATTGAAATTTTCTGTTTTCAACAAATAAATTCCTAACCCTAACCCCCAACAAACTATTACAAAAGTTAAAAAAAAAATTATAATGCGCCCCTCCTACCATTTACATTTAAAAAAATAATTACATATCTGACCCTAACCCCCCGACAAACCATTAATAAATGTTTGAAAAAATTACATTTAAAAAAAAAAGTACATTTCCTAATTCCCTAGCCCCCTACATTACCCCCTACCTTAACCGCCCAAAAATTACATTTCCTAATGCCCTACCCACTACGTTAACCCCCCAATGTTACCCCATTACCCCTCACACATCGTTTTAACTAAAAAAATTTAAAACCCAACTTAAAAAAATTAAAAAATTAAAATAAAAACCTAAACTTAAAAAATAAAAAATAAAACCTAAACTTTACAAAAGAAAATAACAAAAAACAAACCAGACTTTACAAATTAAAAAAAAAAAAGACTTTACAAAAAATAAATTTAAAAATTTAAAAAAAATTTAAAAAAAAAAAATTAAAAATTAAAAAAAAAAATAAATTTAAAAAAAAACTTTAAAAAAGACTTTAAAAAAAAAAAAAAATTAAACAAATTAAAAATTTTAAAACAAATTACAAATTTTTAAAAAAACTTTAAAAAAAAAAATTAAAAATTAAAAAAAAAAAAAAAATTAAAAACAAATTACAAATTTTTAAAAAACCTTAAAAAAAAAAATTAAAAATTAAAAAAAAAAAAATTTAAAAACAAATTAAAAATTAAAAAAAAAACTTAAAAATTAAAAAAAAACCCTTGGGCGCCCAAAGGGCCGCCACACGGGGGCAGCTCGATTCCCGGCATCGAGCTGCCCCCGTGTGGCGGCCCTTTGGGCGCCCAAGGGGGCGGAGCCAGCGTCCGCCCGCCCAAAAGTGGGCGGCGGACGCTGGCTCCGCCCCGTCGGGCGCCGAAAGGGCCGCCCCACGGTGGCAGCTCGATGCCGGGCATCGAGCTGCCACCGTGGGGCGGCCCTTTCGGCGCCCGACGGGGCGGAGCCAGCGTCCGCCGCCCACTTTTGGGCGGGCGGACGCTGGCTCTGCCCCCTTGGGCACCCAAAGGGCTGCCCCCACCGTGGGGCGGCCCTTTCGGCGCCCGACGGGGCGGAGCCAGCGTCCGCGACCCACTATTGGGCGGGCGGACGCTGGCTCCGCCCCCTTGGGCGCCCAAAGGGCTGCCCCTGTGGGGCGGCCCTTTGGGCGCCCAAGGGTTTTTTTTTTTAATTTTTAATTTTTTTTTTTAAAGTTTTTTTTTTAATTTTTAATTTGTTTTTAATTTTTTTTTTTTTTAATTTTTAATTTTTGTTTTTAAAGTTTTTTTAAAAATTTTTAATTTGTTTTTAAATTTTTTTTTTTTTTTAATTTTTTTTTTTTTTTTTTTAAGTTTTTTTAAAAATTTGTAATTTGTTTTTAAATTTATTTTAAATTTATTTTTAAATTTTAAATTTGTTTTTAAATTTATTTATTTTTTTTAATTTTTAATTTTTTTTTTAAGTTTTTTTTTAAATTTTAAATTTGTTTTTTTTTTTAATTTTAAATTTTTTTTTTTGAAGTTTTTTTAAAAATTTTTAATTTGTTTAAATTTTTTTTTTTGTAAAGTCTTTTTTTTTTAATTTGTAAAGTCTAGTTTGTTTTTTGTTATTTTCTTTTGTAAAGTTTAGGTTTTATTTTTTATTTTTTAAGTTTAGGTTTTTATTTTAATTTTTTAATTTTTTTAAGCTGGGTTTTAAATTTTTTTAGTTAAAACGATGTGTGAGGGGTAATGGAGTAACATTGGGGGGTTAATGTAGTGGGTAGGGCATTAGGAAATGTAATTTTCGGGGAGCTAAGGTAGGGGGTAATGTGGGGGGCTAGGGCATTAGAAAATGTACTTTGTTTTTTTAAATGTTTATTAATGGTTGGTTGAGGGGTTAGGGTAGGATATGTAATTATTTTTTTAAATGTAATTTTTTTTTAAAATTATTAATAGTTTTTTAGGGGGTTAGGGTAGAAGGGACACATTATAATTTTTTTTTAACTTTTGTAATAGTTTGTGGGGGAGTAGGGATAGGGTTAGGGTATAAGGGGGCAATGTAATTTTTTAAAATATTTTCTTTTTAAATTTTAATAATAATTGGTTAGGTGGTTAAATATTATGAAAAATAATGTGAAATGTATCATTTTTATACAAAATGACTAAAAATCTGTTAAAAATGGGTTTAAATGTCTTCTTTTTCTCGATTTGTTTACTATTTTTTCCATAAAAATATATTATTTATGATTAAATTTTAAAAATAAATGTCGAAAATGTATGTGTTTTTCATTATAGCTAGCTTCTAAATGTATGTTTTTTGTTAAATTTCTAAAAAACACACTTGAAAATAGAAATTAAAAATACTTTACAATAAAGATGTGTCAAAGGCCCAAAAAAATGCCTCAAAATGAAAATGTGTGATACTGGCATCAACCCTTTTTGAAACAGAGGTAAAAATAGCTACTAAAATTAGGAGAGAGAAAAACGAGAACTGTGTCGAGTTCTCGTTTCATAGTATAAGTGGTTTGGTCGGTGGCTTGACTCGTTGCTACAGTCTTCTTAGAATGTTGTGGCTTGATCATGATTAATGCAAACTTCTGAGCATGATTGATGAGCTTCTTTGTCTGTTTGGTAGATATCAGTGCAACCATCAGTGTAGGTTGACGCTCTAGTATGTTGAACCATCGATTTCGGATTTGGACAATCACCTTCTGAGGCCGTGACTAATAACTTTCATGTCTATCCCAGAGGTAAGGTTTCCCCAACAGGGCGTCGGCTACGGAGAGTGGTGCCACGTCACATAGTACTTCATCTTCGAAAGGCTTTATGAAGTAGGCGAGTTTGCATTGTCGAGTGATTTGTAGTTCTTGTCCATCCTTCATCCAACCGATGTTGTAAGGCTAAGGATGGAGAGTGGTAACAAGACCTAGTTTCTTCATTAAATCTTTAGAAACGAAGTTATTCTGGCTATCGTTGTCCACAATCAGATGCAATGGGTTGCTCTGGACCCATATCCGTGTATGGAACAGGCGCTCTCGTTCCTCCTTGTCGATGATAGTCGAGGCTGCTGGAGTTATCGATGTCAAAAGGGTCATTGGGTCTAGATCAGATTCTTCCACCATCTTGTCGAACGCGTCAGAGTTCGACACTTTTGCCAAAAAGGTCTTCCAAGTTTTGCATTCAGACGTATCATGCCAAGATGAGTGGTGGTAATCGCACCATTTTTTGGTAGGTGGTTGTTTCCTACGTTCCCTCTTGTGAAAAGGCTTTTTCCGTGGTCTAGATTAGGCGATGTCGGCTGAAAAGATTTCAACTTGTCGAAGTTGGCTGGTGCCTTCTTGTCGGGTGGTCGTCCTGGTGTTGGCTTTATTGCCAAAATCTGCTTTTCCTTTTTGCTTGGTTTCTAGTTTTCTCACGTAGTGGAAAGAATCCGCAAGCGTATTGGCAGTCAGAACTTCCATCTCCTGCTGAATGTACTGGGACAATCCGCTAACGTACTTCAAAACAAGTAATTTCTCTTCTTCTTGGACACCAAGTCTAGCCATGAGTTGGTATAACTCATCGGTGTAACTTTGTACTGATTGGTCTTTCCATTGCCTTAGCTACCACTTCTTATACTGCTGCTCGAGGTATTTGGGCGGGTAAAATTCCTTTGGGATGTGTTCGACGAATTTATCCCATGTGTCTATGGGGTGTTTGCTTTTCTCCATCTTTGTCGAGAAGTTCTCCCACCAGCAGTGCACCGATGTTGACCTCTTTAAGGATGCAATGGTGATCTTTTCAGCTTCTGAGAGTTGATTCACAACGTAATAGGATTCCAGTTGTTGAACCCAATTGTCGATGGATTCTACATCAATATTACCTTCAAGATTCGGTATGTCTAGATTCATTTGCACTTTGAAGGGGCCGATTTTATCGGAGTGAGTTCTCATCGAAAATCCTTCGAATGTCACCAAGCAAATTGCACGAGAATTTCATTGAATTGGGTGAACATTTCAGCCCGTTGTCGAGCCAGCGCTTGTTCGATAAGCTATGCCGTCTCGTTGGCTACATGTCTATCGTCTGTTTCTTCTGCCATCTCTGGAGGCCGCATCTACTTGGATTACTGAGATTGCAAGCGAGTTTGAACCGACATAAGTCAGGTAACTTCGAGAGAAGTGTATACACAGAACTTAAGCACAAAAACTGAATGCTTTGCTTTGAGTCTGCTCTGATACCAATCATCTGGGTTGTGTCCAGGAAGCACGAGGGGGACAATAGTTCGATTGAATGAGTCAGCTTTGTTATGGTGGAAGCAATTAAGAATAAGCAGCATGAGCAAAGCAGGATTACACTACACAAATAAACACAAATATGCATAGACAATATGCAGGAATGCGAAATGATTCTATTACTGAGTGAATTATCGATTAGTCTCTGATGTATTTTACAATATTATACATGCTTATATAGAATTCTGAGACACTTGGGCGCCTTCCCGTACGTTCAGTTACAAGAAGTTAGAAGGGTTCAACAACTCAACCGTTACAGTTGTCTGGAAGATAGAGAGACAGTTTGTTGAAGTTCGACAGTCGCTGGTTGCATTTCGATGTTTCCTGTCAATGTCATGAATTGTGAGGTTGTTGAACATGTCGAAGGTGTGGAGTGTGTTGCAGTATGTCAAAGTCGAGACTCGTCGGGGTTATGTCAACGTCAATGACTTGTTGCAGTAGGAAAGTTAACATTCGACACAAATGCCAACTATGGTGCGGATCAGTTTTAGCTGGTGTTTCAGTAGGAGTTTCAGCATCCTCAATGATGGGGATTGTTGTATTAACTGAATTCTCGAATTGTTGATTCATTCTCACTTCAGTCATAGAGGATGGAATCTCCTCAATGACAATAGGTTCCACTACCCTCCCTTATCATAAATGTATGTCATTGCAGGGAATTGGGGAAATGGAATAAGCAGGCATGTTGGGAGTCTCGAATTGATGTACTGCTTTATTATTCGGGTTGGGGTTAGGCTGAGCAGGTAGATGTGGTCATAGTGGTATGTTCATTGGTGCGACATTGTTTTGGAGTTACAGTTGCGGTTGCTGATACTGTTGATGAGGAGTTTGGTTGTGAGGAAACTGATTTCCTGGGTAGGAATTTCTCCAACCGGGAGACCAACGAGCTTGCTGGTTTGATTGTTGTGCCCATGGCATCTAAGGATTAGGATTTTGCATTGAAGCCTGGGATGAATTCCATTGGTTATTGGAATAGGAATAATGTGAAGGGAATTGTGTATTCATATTATTGAAATTATTACATAAAAGGTAATGGATCTGGATTCATACCTTGATTCTGAGGTTGCTAAGGCTTCTTTTGAGCAATAAAATAAGCTTGCTCCAAATCTGAAGTAGATGCCTGCAGGACTGCTTTGACCTTGGGTAGTGAAGGACATTTTTTGGTGTCATGATCTAATTCACATATTCGACATACCTCCACCTTTCCAAGCATACATTCCTTCACTGTGTGATTCTTCTTGCATTTAGCACAAAATACACCAAATGCCAGGTCTTTGATTGCTTGCCTCTGTTTTTCTCTCAAGACATCCAATTCCGAGGAGATGGAGCTCATCATATATGTTTTAAAATTCTCAAGAAGGTTTTCCTATTTCTTCCCGAGTGGCCACTCCACTGGTTGACTTCCGTGTCCTAGTGAGGACATCTCAATCTCGTTCTATGTCCCGATTGCTGGTTCTAGAGGATCCCCTCGAATATCTTCGACATAAGTCAATGATCTTTTTAAAGGGTTCTTTTGAGATATCCCCTTTCCCCAACAAATTCAGCATGTCTAGGCAATCTTCTCTAATCCCCCACGGTAATATAATCTTGAGTACATCTTTCCCAATATCGGCATGACCAAACCTCTGTAAATTATATAACAATCTCTCAACAAAATATTCCAAGCTTTCTTCTTCTTTCTGGAGCATCTTAAACAATTCCTCCCTCCTATCTTTGGTTCTGCAATAGTCTTGGTACTTGGAAAGGAAGGTTTGTTTCATCTGTTCCTAGGTAGTAATGGTTTCATGACCCAAACTCATGAACCATCGCAGGGCATTTCCTTTTAAGGTGGCTGGAAATAATTTCAATTTCTGCGCGCTGGAGGTATAGTCGTAGCTGCGATAGAGGATGTCAAATTCGAAGAGGAATTCGTTTGGGTCTTCAGTGGACTTGCCATTGAAATTTGACAGAACTGAGGGTAAGATATTCTTCATAGGAGCAACCCCAGGTACTTGTCGAATCAGAAATTCAAGAGTGACAACTGTGTCTCTAGGCTGGTTGTCCCCCATTTCCGCTTCATGGCCATTAGGATGTTCATGATTTTTTTCACGTTCTCTTTTATCCATGTTTTCCAAAAAGTTCCTTAGTTCTTCTCTCCTTCTTTCTTCCTTTGCCCTTTCTTCTTCTTTTCTCCTCCTTTCTTCCTCTCGCCTTCTTTCTTCTTCTACTTCTTGGCGATGTTCCAACCACTCTTCTTTAGTTACTCTGCGCCCATTGATTCGATAGATCTCCTCTCGATCCACTGCACCTGCAACACTTCCTTTGTCTTCAAGACATTTCTTCTCAGGAATGGGAGTTGAAGGTCTCGTTGCGTTCTCCACGGTTGATGCAGATGTTTCAAGATTAGGGAGAATAGAGTTTCCTCTTCTTGAATATGCTCGCGTTAGTCTGGTGGAGGAATCAGCTCTAGCAATTATTTCATCAATGAATGTCTGTCTTCCCAAACCTTGGTTACCGCCACGACCTCTACCACTTGCAGGGTTAGTATTTTGGGGGGGTTCCTGAGTTTTTCTTCTCGTATTCATACATGCTTAAAATAATCCTAGCTTAACAAAATCAATAAATCAACTACCATCTATGTCTATCAATTACCATCCCCGGTAGCGACGCCAAAATGTTGGTCACTCTATATGCTAATCAATTCTAATTAACAGACAGAATGCTCAATATAAATTGTAAACCCAGGGAAGTCTTTTTATTTCAAAGGAAATTGGAAAAATCTATGCATAAACACTCAAGTAACTGATTAAATAAAATGAAGATCAATTATCCTACCTAACTGATCAGTCAAAATCAACTCATTGTTGAAGCTAATCTAAATTATCCATCTAAGAACATCAAAGGACTTCTATTTTCCTACATCTATCCAGCAGTTACTGATCTAAGAATAAATAAACTAGACTTACTTTTGCAAGAAGTTAAATCCTAAGGATATCAGACTACAAGTAAATCAATCATGACTTGTCTGATTCAATAAACTCTAAGCATGTAAATACCAGTAATTGAACCAGTACTAAACTTGAACCATAATCTGACTAAGCCGATAAATTCTAAGAAAGATAAATGACAGAAATAAATTAGAGCTGAGCTTGACTGTAACAACGAATTAACACACTTGCATCAAGGGAAACCATTCTTCACAGTCAAATATCACACCACACTATTGCAACACATTGTTGCAACACACCAAAGGAAAATGCAATCATAAACACTACTATTGCAGCACACTGAAAATATACTTACTGTAATTCCACACCAAATTAACAAAATCAAAACTAAAGCATCTATCTAACTCGACGATCTCTGTGAGAAGGCAGGCCCTAACATTTTGATAGAGATGTCGTGAAACTAACACAAATTAAAACGCAAGAAAATGAAGAAGTCTGCTCCTTGTATTAAAATAATAAATCCATAGTTACAACAAGCTGTTACAACTTGTGTAAATAAATGTCAATTAACCAACCCCAGGCTCAGAACGCCTTCTTACATTTATACCCAGATGACATAATTTCATTTCACAAATATCGGGCAGCCATGAAGATCTACGATCTTCAGGTTGCCAAATTGAAACAGAAAGAGTTACAACCATAAATGAAATTGAATGAAGTGGTTGCGTCCAGGCCTGCGTTGTTACTCTGTGTTGTTAACAGACCGAATGGATTCCAACTGATTGGAATAGAAGATACTTGGACGTTATATCATGACCCAGTCGCAGCTAGCCTCGTGGAAGGATGCTTGAGCTATTGCAGCGATATATGGGACCGAATTCAAGAAGAGACAGCTGGCGCCACATATTCTTTTCCTCCATAGGTTCAGCGAGATGCTACACCTGTGGTTCTTCCAAGGCTCTGAACTATCTTTATCAGATCAATACATGTTAGCAAATATTAAAAGATAAAGTTCATAGCCATAAACAACATTAGGAATTAATAAGATAAAGCAATAATATATTATACCTATTGAGATCCATGCTTGACTTGAAAAGATACAGTCTGGATTATGGAAAAGTGAGGCAAAACAGGGAAAAAGGTGTTGGTAAGTATAGGCAAAAAGGGGCTATTTTGGGGCCCAATATCTACCTTTTCTTCAACTGCTTCAAGTTGTTCCTTGATCTGTGAGACCCTTGTGAAATAGGATTGCATGGTCTCGGCATTCTGGATCTTCACATTCTTAAGTTGGTTCCTCAAGGTCATCTTTCGATTTATGTTCTTTCCTTCAAATAGCTTTGTCAAAGCATCAAACATCTCCTTCGGTGTCTTCAAATATGACACATGTGGGATGACATGATCCTTAATGGAATCTGCAATGATTCTCTTAGCTTTAACCAAGTTCTTCTTATGGATAGCCTTAGCCTCATCTCCCTCTGGTGCTGAAACCTCTTCATTCACATACTTGTCCAAATCATTTTCTTCAAGGACAAGAGAAATCCTATACTTCCATGCTCAGAAGTTATCAGCTCCTTCAAGATTATCCTCAAGATTGGTGTGGTGAGACCTATTGAATGAGTACTTCAAATGGAAATAGCAAAGCTTTTAGGTCTTAGCACTTTGAGATGCCCAAAATTGGTTCTGGAGCTAGCTGGCTTAGGGTTGTTAGAGAAACCATAATTTTCAAAACTTAGAATTTGGAACTTCTGATTGAATAGAAATATGTGCCTCCTGAAAGTGAGTTGTCCAATGTACTCACTTATCCAAATCTATGAACAAAATCCCAAAATAACTGATGCCTTAGTTTTCCTTCCGACAGTAGTGACAGGGCCAAAAATGAAAATTCTTAGAATTGATTTCTACTTTCACAGGAATATGCGCCCTCCTAGGTAGAATTGAAATGACCCTCTTTTCATGTTGATCTGTGGAGGAAAGTGCCCGAAACATGAAGCCCTAGTCTTCCTCCCGATAGTAGTGATAGGCCAAAAAATGAAAGTTCTCGGATTTTGATTATGCTGCCTCCAAAGGATGCGCCCTCCTAGGGAGAGTTAGCCTAGCCTATTTTTTTGGATGTTCTGTGGAGAGAAGACCTCAAACTTAAAATCCCTAGATTCCTGCAACTACACAATGTCTTATTTTCAGGTTTGCTTTGATACCATCTTAGATTTTCAACTTTTAATTAATATTATCTAGGATCTTATCTGAAAGAATGACAAGCACAACATAACATAATAGACACAAAGTTTTTCCTCGGGGAAACCATAAAGGAGAAAACTCCACAACTTCCTTAGAGATAGAATCGTCACCGATACAATATCACAAAAGTAAAACCCCAAAACAAGCTGGTCTTATACAGCTCTCTCTCTTTCCTCCTATGCAAACTTGTCTTCTCTCTCTCACTTATGCGAACTCAAGTGAGTGAGTGTGTGTCCAAATGAGATAGCCTTGCTCTCTATTTATACTTTACTTTTGGGGCGACCTTTTAACTGACTGGGTTGGCCTCAATAAACATAACTGGGCCGACTCCTCTAGGAGACTCAATAATACAATTACAATTGACTCTTTGGGGGACTATTGCCCCGACTTACAATGGAGGCTTTTACCTCAATGACCTAGTATGACTAAGCATAATAATGACATCCCCGAGTGGAGGAAAAACATCTCCATAAGAGGTACAATAATAAATACAATATAAAATACAAGGGAATATCTTCCGAAGTTACAATTACAACGACACAATCCACCCCGAAGCCCATTAAGAAACACTTGGTTTCAACCTTGGATGATCAATGTGACTCAAATATCCTTAGGAAATCCAACATAGAGACACTTGTTGCCCCCCCATTAATGAACAAATTCTCGATTGCTAGGTGAGCCACTATATTTGCAAAGAGATCTGCTTGTTGATTGTTTTCATGTTTTACATGAAATATTTGAGCATCAAGGATTTGATTGAGAATCTTATTGATTTTATTTTGCATCCTATTAGCTAACCTGTCATCAAGATCCTTTTTTGTCCTAGTTTGAGTAAGCATTAATTGATGATTTTTGTTCTTTACAATTTTGTGTATATTAGTCCATGTTTTCTAATGCCAATTGGATCAAATGCAAGTTCATCGATAGTTTAGCCTTGTGTTCTATGTATCATTCTAGCATATGTAAATTGTATTGGAAGTTGCTTTCTAAACGTACTTTCATTTTTGTTGTAACTACTAGTAGTTTTGGAATTCACATAATTGGTGTCCAAGCTAGTTGGATATCTTTATCATTTAGTTTATGAAACCTATCTCTTTGGCTTTTCCAATTGACATGTAAATTCTACCCAATCGATATCGTAAGCTTTGGTTTTATTTGTATAGGCCTTGATTATTCCATCGACATAACTAACTAGATTGTCTTCTATGCTTTCATTTCCTACATGTAACTCAACTAACATATTTGCTTTTAGTAATATTTTTTATGGCAATGGTATTTTTTTCATAGAGGATAAATGCTCATTGATACTTGTTTATGGCAATGAAGATTTATTTATTGGATATGTTCATTTAATTGTTTGCACAATCTCGTTTTATTAGATTTGTAATGAAATCTACATCATTTTTATGCATTATGGCATGTAGCTCATCATATTTGACTTCATCTTGTCAAAATGGGTAACATTGTTTTGTTTATTTAATGTTGTATATTCAAATACCAAACTCTTTAAATTATACTTTGTACTTGGTATAAGTCACTTGAAAGTATTAAATTGACATTGAAGAAATATGATGTTGGTGTGCACTTTATTCCTTGTAGTTTGGTATAAGCTTATTGCACTTATAATCGATGCCTCATAAATAAGCAACACGTGAAGTTGTTTAAAATGCTCTGTCAACATATCTATTTTTTCACTATTCAAGTATAAGTAATCTGATTTGTTAAAAGGAATATAAAATTTAGAATGTAATGTTGTCACACTACCTCATTGGAATCAACTTCTCCTATATAAGTCATTATAAGTATTTTAATTATAGTGGGTTGTAATTCATTTTTAAATAGAAACAAGGATAGTGATTGGAATATTTCTTTAGGAGTGAAATTTTTTCCAGATCTTATACTTCCTATCAAAATAACTATATCAATTGTTAGTTTGACATTTTTATTTCTTAATATATCTTTCATTATTCTTTCAACATTCTCTGTTTGATTATCTTCTAAATTTATAGAATTATACATTGTCTAATATTTATGGTTGTTTTACAATTTGGTACGACTTGTTCATAAGCACATTCATGTGTTTTGAGCTTTTGAAGCACTGTAAATCACTTTCAAAGTCATATTGCTTATAATGGTTAGTTATGTTTGAATATAAATATTTGTTGCACTATTCCATTTGTTTGTTAATTTTCACATTCAATAATTGCTTGACTATAACAAGGTACTTCTATACAGGTCGAACACCTTAAGAAACCACTCACACAAATAGATCATAGATCAACACACTAATGTTTTACACGGTTAAGACCCTTAGAGAGGGAAACAATTCATAGCCTCGACCAAATAGTCACTTGAGACAATATATTAATGCAAAAATAAAAATAATTTACATATGAGTTTCTCACAATCGATCATCAAGAAAATGACCCTCCATGCTCTTTAAATAGAAATCATGGACCGATTGGGTGTTAAGCCATTGATCAAAATTCATTAAGATTAGTCTATGTCTTAAACATATCGTGGCCATTGGATTATGTTGGCGATATTTTTGGTCAACATGCATAAGCCAACAAAGAGTTGTCAGGATACCCTCTCATTTGAAACTTTCACAAAGATACAACACCCCTCATCAAGCTATCTCCATGAGTTTTTGAGTTTGGGAATCCCACCTATGTCTCTAGTGGGCTTGACATTGTCTCGAGTTTTCCACCACTTCGGGAATATTTGAAATTAAATGAAATACTAGGCTAACGACTAAAAACTAATGAATGGTTGATCGGTTGCACATGTAAAATTTTATGCAGGCTGTAGGTGGTAGGGTAATTTACAACAAAGACATGTTTGAGATGGACATGTGGAGTAGTTGGCGTGGCCCTTGCATGATGTAATGATCTGGTTTGGCTTGTTCATTCATGACCCATTTTTCCCAAGTTTCATTTACCCGCATATTCGTCCTAGTGTCTTACACTTATGACCCGCATTCCCTTACAACTTGATCCCCCATTTTGTATGCATTTTTTATGTTTTGATCCTCCTTGTCCTATCATACACAATAAAAATAAAATAATACTTGGTTTCCTTAGACATTGTTCATACCACAACTATGCCATATAAGGTTCAATTTATTTTTATACCCCCCAAAGTTTTTTTCTTGAACATCCAAAGAACATATATGTGTTTGAGATGGGCACTCGAAAGAGTTAGTGTGGCCCTTGCATGATGTGATGATCTGGTTTGGATCGTTCATTCTTGGCCCATTTTCCCAAGTTTCATTTATCTTGCATATTCGTCTTGGTTTCTTATGGTCATGACCCTCATTCCCTTACACCTTGATCCCCCACTTCATCTGTAGTTTTTTTGTTTCGAGCCTCCTTTTCCAATCATACAAAACAAATACTTGGTTTCCCTAGACATTGTTCATACCACAACTATGCCTTATAAGGTTCAATAATTTTTTTCATACCCTTAAAAGGTTTTTTCTTGTACATCCAAAGAACAGAGACATGTTTGAGATGTGCACTTGAAAGAGTTGGTGTGACCCTCACAACTTTTTTGTTTATAGCCTCCTTGTCCTATCATACAAAATAAAAATAAAAACAGTACTTGGTTTCCATAGACATTCTTCATACCACAACTATGCCATATAAGGGTGAAATCCTTTTATTCATACCCTTCAAAGGTTTTTTCTTGTGTGCATCCAAAGGATGATTCTTGTTTATAATATAAGGGTCAATCAAAGGATGCTTCTTATTTATAATATAAGGGTCAATCAAAAGATGCTTCTTGTTTTCTTGCTTATAATATAAGGGTCAATCATTTTTTCACATGCTTCTTGTTTATAATATAAGGGTCAATCATTTTTTCACACTTTTCAAAGGTTTTTTCTTGTACATCCACCTTTCAAAGGTTTTTCATTTTTTCACATGCTTCTTGTTTATAATATAAGGGTCAATCATATTTTTACACCTTTCAAAGGTTTTTTCTTGTACATCCACCTTTCAAAGGTTTTTTCTTGTACATCCAAAGAAGGGTTCTTGTTTTTAATTTTTCAAGGAAAGGTTAAGGGTCAATCATATTTTTACACCTTTCAAAGGTTTTTTCTTGTACATCCACCTTTCAAAGGTTTTTTCTTGTACATCCAAAGAAGGGTTCTTGTTTTTAATTTTTCAAGGAAAGGTTCTTGTTTTAATTTGACCAAGAACATAGGTCCACCCAACAACCATATTGAGGCATCATATGTGATGACAAGCCAAGCCATCTCATTCCTTCAAACCAGACACAAATTCCCTACCACAAGTGTTAAGATCCACCACCAATTAAAAACCGTTGAGGAGCCAAGCCCTTACCACAAGCACTACACGTTGATAACATGTTGAAAGCCCGACGCATATAAAGCTTATAGAATATTTTATATTGTGCATGTGGGATAAATCCACACAATAAAACCACAACATCACTAACCCAAGTGCATGAGTGTGCTGGGATGTTTGTTCTAAATGACAGAGAGCAAGAAAGTTGAGATTGTGTATCTAGTTTTATTTTATAAGTTGTCATGTAAATCGATCTACCTTAGTGAGTCAATGATTATAGTTGAATCCTCGGATTGGATGGTCTCCAAACTTTTATTTCAAAAAAAGGACACGTGCTTAGGAGCGGATAGGATCAACGACACATGTTTGTCCTCCTATTGAAAGGACCGCCACCTTGTCACCTTGCAATCAATGAATTACACTCCTCTCCTGCTCTCGGCTTTGGTGAAGTGTGAAATACATTAGCTTCACTGCTAGACTGTAAACGAAATCATGGCACTAGCTTGGAAATTTAGTGGAAAGGATAAATGCAATTATGGTTTTCACATCTATACCTTCATGAATTGGTTCGATAGCAATCCAGGCATCTGCACAGAAGTAGTTACCGCCATGAGATACATCAAGGAAAACCACCGAAGCATCCAATTTTGGCATCATATAGGAATAGGGAAAGTAGCTTCATTGAGCATGCAGGAACACGCTCGATTTCCAAGCACATTTCAAGGATGATCTCTTCCTCAATTGTTTATAATCTTGCTCCTCTCAAATTCCTTTCTTCTTTTTTCATTCCCACAACGGTTTGTAACTTGTTCCATGCTGCTCTGATTAGTTTTCCTTATGTCATGTCTCTGACCAGACCTCCCTCTTGCTTCATCATTCTGGCCTCTAAGACTCCTGTCGACTTACATCCCCTGTGTTTTGTTATCAAGCGTTGGTCTTCTTTTCTCCTCCTTGAAGGCTTGATTTAATCTTTTGCTCACTTCCCTATTTTCAGCGCATCCCCCCTCACTATGCCTAGAGTGTCCCTCTCCCACAACCCTTGAAAGGGAAAATACCCTGTCACTAATAGCAGGATTAAGCATCTCTCTCCCGCGAACCTTGAAAGGGAAAATACCCTATCACTAATAGCAGGATTAAGCATGGAATTGAAGAGAACTGATCCCTGTACGTCTGCCTCACCCCAGCCCGCATTCAGAGAAACTTTGGGGAAGTTGAGGAGGATATTCGACTAGAACACTAGTGTACTCTAGATGACGAGATTCATAAAAACATGGAAGACTATGTTCAATACCCAAGGAACACAAGCGCCAGAGATGCCAAGCACTTTAAGAAGATAGCACTCGAGTGGAAAATAAAATATCTGATGAGTAAGGCCATCTTGGATAATTACAAAGAACAAAATGGTTTAATCCTGATGATGGAATTAATTATTGGCCAGAATTTCAAACTGCAAGCTTAGAAAAATAGATTGGATAGGATATTGGTAGTCTTTATAAGGATACTACAAGCATGAAATTTTCACTGGAAGACCACTTGAACACTCAAGTGAGCCAAGACCCCACAAATCTAACTCTAGAAGATGTTGCAAAGGATAAAAAATAGTCTTTTGAAGTTAGTCTCTTCTGAGGTTTTTGAAAAAAATTTCAATAGTAGCATCATGCAGAACTTTTATTATGTTAATAGTCTATGTTTAAATAATATCCAAAATACTAGTATGATAGATAGAGAAGCAACCTCAAAACTCATGTTTAATATTTGGGTCGGGTTTCCTTTGGACCAACCAAAACTATGATTTTTGACTGCATGCATATCTTTTTTAAATATCAATAGAAATTCTACTAGTTTCAAATAAATTATTAAAGTTGAAAGAAATGAAAATTATGTTGGTTTCCACAAAAGTATCAACCCTTTATCCCTTGTGTAATGGTTTTGTAACCAACCATGAATGGTAGTGAATCACAAGGCCTCTATTTTTAGTTGAATCCGTGAAGGCTTGACTTCCCCTTAAATCATGGCCGATTTTCCATGGTTCTAGGTTTGGTGATCTATAACTTTGGGTATCACCCTCCTCATTTTGCATATGTAAAAACGTGTTAAGGATAGAGCTTGACATCACAATAAAAAGAAGAGGATAGAAACTACAAATTTCCTCCAAGATCTCTCGAATGGCCATTAATTGAAGAGACAATCCAATGGTATCATTGTATTCCCAACCAACACAACCACTTAACTTGTGCTAGTAATCACATGTAAATATTATTGTATATATATATTATTGTTTATTTCGAATTTGGAACGACGCCCATAAAATAAATCTTGACAGTACACTTGTCTCATCTTCCTGTAATCTAGGAAGATGACCATTTCTCGCCCACCCCAAATTGTAAAATATAAATGCTTATCGATGTAAACATTATATGTAAAATTTTGTGTATGTACAGGAGTATCGATATGGAGACATGTTCATGTCCCATTTGTTTGGTAACCATGTCATCTATTCCCTTGATCCTCAATTAAATAGATTTATATTGTTGAATGAAGGTAGGCTCTTTCATGCACAATATGAGACATCTGCTGACTCTCCCAAACCAATGGGTGATGAGTGAAGATTATGGGTGGAAAATATATTATATGAGATAATGGAGAGTCTATTCTGATTTTCAACTAACCAAGCTATTAGGAATTACTGCACTGATTGGACTTTCGATACATGATGAGACACTTGATTTGGAAAATTCTGTTGTGAAATATATTTATGATGTTGTAAACCAAGACATAACTATGACACCTGGAGAATATTGGAAAATTAAGTAATGAAGGGTGACCTTTCTCTAAGCTTGAATGGCCCAAAGACACCTGGAGATATTGGAAAATTAAGTAATGAAGGGTGACCTTTCTCTAAGTTTGAATGGCCCAAAGATCCAGAAATAAGAAAACAAATCAAGCGGTTTCATTTACTCCTGCATACAAAGGACTCTATTGCTAACATTCCAAAGAATATGGAGGCAAGATTCCAGTTACAAATTTTCACTAATTACTTGTTCATGAAAATGGTACCAACAAAACCTTTGTGAGAAACGCTTTTATTCAGTGCGCTTACACCATATTACAAGGAATCTGTTATGTATTGTATAAATGGATAAGAAAAAGAAGTGAAGATGGAATTTCTACAACGTTCTATCTTTTAAAAAAATCTTTCAAATGAATTGAAATTTTTTTTGGTGCATATGGGTCAAGATGAAGGTACACTTGTGACAAAGCTTAAACAAACTTTTGGGATTATGGTTATGGGATTCTTATTGAGGACAAACATTGGTTATAACTATTCAAGACATGCTGTACTATTGAAGGGAACTTGTGCTAGAGAAACATATGGAAAGACCAATCTATGATGACATTGAGAATGTCCTCCATGAATTCCAATATGACTAGTATGCACGAGTACAAGTTATAAAAGAAACATAATGAGTGGAAAACCAATTTATTTCATTTGATTTCTTGACTTTTCCTTAGTTGGTGGAAAAACCCAGGTGAATTAGAGTTCGTTTAGGGTTAGGTTCAGGTTTTTTTAATTAATGCAATTGTTAAAAACTATCTAAGAACTATAAACCATAAACCATACAACCAAGGAAGGGGCCCCGAATTCTTTCCAGCGAGAGGCATCAATGGTGAAGTGGGATCATGATATGGTTTTTCTTAATTATTGATCTCATTAAACTACTGCATTGTAAGGTCTAGTTTGATTTGGTGTTAATCAATGGATTCATATGCATATTATAATCATTATGCTATCGATTATATATTTGATTTTTCCTTCTTTATTTAAAATTTAAAAAAAAAAAAATATTTCTTTGACTTCAATTTATGTGATTTAGTTTTACATTTTAGTTATTTTTTCTTTTATGTATTATATAGTTCTACTTTCTTTCCTTTTGTATTTTGCTTTTCATATTTTTTTGTTTGTAATGAACTCTTTTTAAATGTAATATGTGAACAAAATATATAAACATTTTAAACAATTTGTTAAACATCAAATTAACTTTTTAAATGAGATTTACTGCAATCAAAATACTAGTTTCTTGTGTTGTAGATTGACATAAAGTGCCACAACTCTTCGTCACATGCCACATTCCCTTTTATCTTTCCACAACCATCGATGTAGTGTTGATCGAAATGCCAATATGTGTATCCATCGGTTGAACACCCTGCATAATCCCAATGGGTACTCTTCTTTCCCAGGGATCCCTGAGCTACAAGAAGGTTGTATGGAATAAGCACAATTTTAGCATGATGAGAAGTGGAGCTTCATGCTTTCAAGCCTCCCAAGCTTAACCATTTCCAAGAAACCAAATTCTCCAACAATCACTTTATATTTTTAACACAACTTCAGCTTTCCAACAATAGGAAAAAAAAGATGTCCATAGCTCATGTTCTTGCCTTTATTTTATAGGGTTTTAACTCTTCACTGCATGTCCTTTACATGCAAAATGCTAATTATTTAATAATGATTTTATTATTATTAATCCTTCCATGTGTCCTTTTCCTAGCCATTTGCACAACTAATTCATTATTAAAAATTAAAAATTTTGCATTTTCCTTCACCTTCCAATCAATCTTCCTAAAATTACTCCTAGGTGTTCCCTTGATTTCCTCTTCTTTCCCGACATGCATGTGTGCACTATTCCCTTGAGTTTACTATTCCCCTTAATTGATTATTCCTTTTAGTTATATTTTCCTATTATATTTCTTCTTCTTAATTAAAGGTATGTGTTTTTAGTTCATTTTCTCTTTATTTAACTAATTGTTTGCCTTCTTTTCATGCAAATGTTTTTATTTAACTTAATTTATTATCCACTTATTTTCTTTTCATAATTCATGCTTCTACATATGCTTGGATCCAAATCACATTAACTCAATTATATTTTTATAGAAATGCATCTAACCATGTGAGTTATTTAACTTTTTAATGTAATAGAATCTACCAAGCTGTTATCAAGGGTGTTATGATCAAATACATTCCCTTCGAATAGACCTTTTCTTCAAGTGGGGACGTGGCATGTTGATGGAGACCATGTTAACTCAATTCATCTCTACTCTAGTGAGAGACAAAT
This sequence comes from Larix kaempferi, assembly GCA_027924585.1. Lineage (NCBI taxonomy): Eukaryota > Viridiplantae > Streptophyta > Pinopsida > Pinales > Pinaceae > Larix > Larix kaempferi. Next base: position 28,015 of record BSBM01001711.1, read on the forward strand.
GGTCGCTAAGGAATAAGGCCAACACCTTAATGCGTGCCCCTCAATCAAACATTGTGAGTGATCGAATCCATGGCCTATCCTCATGACAACATGCATTTTAGGGGTAAAAATCTCACTCATTTTTCAACCTTTCGCATTGAAACCATTGTTATTTATGGTGTGCATTCCCCCATACAACCCCATTAACCATGTGTGGATCGATTGGAAATCAACACCCCTTGTGCCTGCACACAATGAAACCCACGTGCATTAACTAGTTCTTTTGCATAATTCAAAATATCCAAAATCGATGACATAAAATAATACCATGTCCTGACTCTGTCCATAGTCCTTGTACGGCTTACATAACTTTGCATCATTGCACACCTATTCTTTCCTGATCACACAGTTAAGCAAGGTATCAAATATCCAATTAGCACATCTAAATACATTTACTTTTTATCATTTTCCATGCATTATGTAATCAATGGTTAGTAATTATACATAAATCCATTTACAACCATTTATTTTTAACATACGCAAAAGTAAATATGGCAATCATCATTCAACACAAATTGTTTTAAGTTTTAGTGTCAAGATGCATAATATCAATTCGGGTCATTTGTGATCAAATGCCCTCAAATAATAACATAGAGTAGATGTAAGATAAACATCAAAGAAAAACGAGGCACTACATACATGCCCTCTTAGGGAAACTTCATCCTGAAGTTCTAAAACAAGAAGGCAATTTGTCGTTGCATTTCCGATGGGTCTTCCCATGTCATCGAGTTGGGACTATAACTAGTCCATTGGACCTTTACCTGGTTGATGAAATGATGTTGAAGTTGTCAAGTTCGTAGGTCCAATATATGGATTGGTTTTGCCATCAAGACCCCCTTTTTCTATATTTGCAAGTTACTAAAGTCTATAATATGAGAAGGATATGAAATATAATGAGGAAAAATAGATACATGAAAAACATTATGCATACGACTCAAGGATGATGGCAATGCAAGATGCTAGGTAACAAACTCTAATTTCTCCATTATTTTAAACAACCCTACACACCGAGCTGACAATTTGGCTCCCATGCCAAATTTAATTGTGGTCTTTTATGGCTTAGCCCGCAAAAATCCTCTATCACCTTCATTGTAACTTATGTTATAATATTCTTTTTGTTGAATCAACTAGTTTTGCCTCCAGAGGATTTGAATTATTGGCAGTGCAAAAAATTAAAATTGCTTTACTTGATGTACATATGGAATCTGTCTCTTTTGATTAACATTTTTGTGAAGAAGAGAAACTTGTATGAAATGTTATAATTATTTTAACGGTATGGGATTTATTTTGAACTACATGGATTAAATAAATTATATTAAACATTTTCATTATTATGTATTGAATTAGTTGGTGTTGCTCTGGGAAATTTGGAAGTGATATTGTGCACAAGGGATCCTTTTGTTTTTTATTTTAGTCTCCATGTAAAATTCTTTAATCATTTCAAAACATTTCCAAAGTCAATTTGTTATTCTCTTGCACATCTCACCAAATGACATCTCACTGGTTGGCGCTAATTCTTGGGTTCTTTTTACAAGTTTGTTCCATATAGGATTTGGTCAATCTTAAGAAGGATTGAGGATCCTTCTATATTTCCATAGCATTTGAATGCCAAAAGGCATGTAAGGTATCTTCTAGCTTAGCTAATGATGCTTGGGATGAAGAGATAGTGTCCTGCCGGGAGACATCAACTTTTTCCTTGACATATATTCATCACAATAGTAATTTCTCATTTCTTGAGCTTCCTACTATAATAATATCCAAGATCCTCAATCATCTCAATGCAAGAGAACTCAACATTTTTTCCTGTGTATGTATTCTTTTATGGAGAATTTCTTTAGATATAAATTGATGGAAGGAATTCTAGTGTGAGAGATGGGGGATTCCTTCACCTCAAAAACCTTATGAAACGTATGCCTTGTCACCAAAAAAATCATGGAGGGAGTTTTACCTTGAGAGAGAAGCTCGTAGCAAGGCCTTTCTAGGCCGATTCAAAATAGATTTTTATCATGGCCATACTGAACCCATACGATCTATTTATCTTCTGGTGTTTGCAAAGCTCATATTTACTGTAGGATATGATACGGTGATGAGAATGTGGAACATGGAGGAAGGTTTTCAGATTGAATAGTCACGACCACTTCATAGCACAAAACAAGCCATAGCAGCAAATATGGAGATGGTGGTGGGTGGAATTGAGGCTTTTGTAAGAAGTTGGTGAGCAATTCCTAAGCTCCCTCATTTGTTTGACATTTCGGGAAATACAGGTCGGAGCACTGAATTTTTCCTTTGTCAACATATTGTACCCATCACATGCATGTACCTTAACTCAACCAGAATTTATAGTGGCTCTTGGGATATGAGCATTTGTTTCTGGTATCAAGCCTCTTTTAAGTGTCTAAAAAATTATTAGGCATGGAGATTAGGTGTGGTCACTAGTTGTGAGAAGCCCTCATCTTATGAGCAGTGCAAGAAGTGCATTTACACATGGGATATCGAAATAGGACACCAGTTGAGGGTGAGGCCGAATGTCCATGTTGGCAATGCATACTCTCCAGAATGCAATTGTGTTGTCCACTTGGTGTTTACTGCAGGCGAGGATGGAGCTATTCATATGTTAGAGGATCGATCTCCCCTCTGTCACATGAGTCATTATGGTGATGTTATAATCAATGATAAACCAGTTGCTTCATGGGTTCCTCATTCCTTCTCTGTTTATTCCCTTGCATTTTAGGATCCATGGCTCATTTATGCATTTGGGGATGGCAATCTTGCCATGATGGATGTCAGAAAGCTACTGAAGTCAACTATAATGTCAAGTCAGAGAAAATTTTTAATCGTCATCAGTGGAAGCCACGATTGTAACAATGCAAAATGTGGAGCCACCACAATGATTGCTGCATGGTTTCTATCAAAATTTGTACTCTGTAGACATTGGTGCTGAGAGAAATGTATGTGGACGTGAGGGAGGAGTTCCGTGGACGTGGGACTTTACCCATGCTTTGGAGATTGATCCAGAAAAACAAAAGGATAAAGATACAAAATCTATCATATAATAAAATATTGCATGTTCATTAAAAGGTAAGTTGGTAACTAATAACTCATTATGGGTGTCACCAAAATTCTACAAAGTAAATTTCTTTTGAAAAGACAAGATATGAAATCAAAGGAAATACATTTTAGATTTGCATCTAAGTTGCTTCTGAGGCAGAATTATCTACACTGGTTGTGAATCATTGGTGTTTGGAATAGGGTGGCCCATGATACAAATTGCTTGAGAAACCTTACCAATCTACTTAACCTGACAAAAAATGTCATGTTAGGTATCATGACATAGGAACTTTCTACAACTATGCCATGACAATATATTTTTAAGTTCTAGATCATGTAAGTCAAATTACCTTATTATTAGGTAGATATGACGGATCGCAAACAACCTTTTTGCATCTTGGAGTTTCACCTTTTGATGTCACACCATTTGTTTTACCTTCTTCATCAAAATTCACTTGTGCACTACAAAATAGATTTGTAAACATATAAAAAATCCATGTTAAACCATCTAGTAGGAACACAAAATGTGTTTTGTGTATTTCTTTAAAATGTTGAAATGATTAAATAAAATATTTCAAGCAATTACACAATGATCCAAGTTTAAGGTTTGCAAAATACTTGTACTATTAACTATAGGAGCTATGAGAATATTTTAGTGGCACTACTGGTTAATCCAAGGAATCCCCAGTTGAAATCCAACTCATCTATGACATCCAATTGGCAGTCAGAAGTGAAACTAGCAAAAGTGTACATATCTCTCCAAGATGAAGAAAGAAAATGTTAAATCTCATATGCCAATCAAGTGGATTTTCCTAGATTTGCATATATGTATATTTAGATCACCACTTGAAAGACTTCATTTCATATTTTCCCTCCCATCTCATTTGCATTGGCTGTAGCAACACAATTTTTTTGCCCATACTAGGGTTAAATAAGATGCCCAGAGTCCAGACCTTAATTAGGTCACTAGAATAACTAATCCAATCATAATAGAGTTAAATAGGTTTTAAAAAGCCCTAAATTTGTCAATCTAAGGTTATATAGTTATTAAAAGGCACTCAAATCCCTCTCTTTTGGGGGGGTTTCCGTCTCCTTTAGGTAGCATAATGCTCTCGATTAAGGAATGTCGAGTGTTCCCCAAATCTTCACCAAACATGCTAATTAACTGAAATATCCTCAACAATGCACTCATTTTGTTTATATCTTTGTTACTATTTGTTATTGTTCTATTCGGGGCATAACATGTGGTAGCGGTTCTGGACCCATAGCCAAAATAATACAATGCACTTCTTGAAGCCATGGTTTTCGTTTTGTATAGGTTGTCATTTGATCTATGTGAAAGCACAAATTCTACCAATTCTTTTGAATGATCAAAGTGAAGTTCAGTGGCATCGAAAGGTGAAGTACCTAAGTCCTTAATTTATTAACAATGTTATCGAGCCATAAAGGAGGAAAATTATACCCCAAATTCAATATATTCTTTCAGGTAATGAAGTTGAGGCTAGTTTGAGCCTCAATTTTGGTGGTTGGGGAATGTATGTGGTGGTCTTTTTTCTCTCTTTTTGTATTCATTTGTACTCTTGATGTGAGAGCACAGATATAGATGACCATGCATGAACAACCTCAACCCCCACCAGTTGTGTGCACCAACCCTTATGACCCAATACTGCTGTGCATAATGCTCATTGCGAGATCCAAGGGGTAACACTCTTGTGTGATTAAGGTAAAGAGTCCCCAAAACCTCTATAGGATTTGGTGCCAACAAAACTATGCACACCAAGTTCCATTTCTACATACATGAACTTCAACATTATATACACATGCCTAGAACCAAGAATGCCAGGCTTGTAACTAAACTTACCTAAAATATCGAAATTGTAAGTACAATTTGTCATATGCACTCTGTATATCCTTGAGATTCTCATCTCTAGCAAAAGGGTCAAGTAATTGTTCTACTTATTTTTTAACTAGTTGATCCTCTGATGGATTGTTTTTTATAGTTTCTCCTTGTTTATAATGGTTTTTACATAATTTTGTGATCCTAAACATAGAATTCATTCCCTTTAGAACTTCTCTTGAATTTTTACCTATTATATTTGAGCATGTTAGAAGTAAGAACATTTTAAGTTAGTTAGACTAGGCCAGACTTGTTCCTCATTGCAGAATATTGAGATGGCATACAAGTTGTTTTCACTTTCTCATTGTAATTTCTCTTGTATAGAGTATATATTATGTTGATTCTTTTTTTGGGCATCGAAATGATTTTGAGCTGGAAAGGATGAGGGATCAAATGTAACTCTGCACTTAGTATTTTCCTATGTTATGTCTATGGCTTGGGAGGTCCACATCTGCCTTGCTGATATTGGGTGGAGCAATGCCCAGTAACTGAGCCTTTATTCCTTTTTGAGGTCTAATCTAAGCATGAAATCACCAGCATAGGTCACTCTTGTTGTTCATTGCCCAGTGTTGATGTATGACACCCATAATTATTTTCAAAGGTATCAAGTGTGCCATAGACTGTCCAGAATTTCCCTTTAGGGTTGTTCATTAACCCAGATTGGAGGAATAAGCTTGTTCGTGCTTTATTACTGCTCTAAAAGTGCCTATATTTGCTAAAGGAGGATGTAAGAGCGCCCAAGCTTGCTATTTGGTGTCTTCAATTGTTGTTCATTATTTTTTAAGTGCTGGAATATGCCTAGAATTTCCCAAATGCTTAGAAGTGTTATGCCCTTTGCTGCCCACATATTCATTTATGCTTCAAACCTCCAAAACACTAAGCAAGAATGTATTGGTTTAGGGAATTATCATCATCATCATGATTGTCCATAGCTCTTTGGACCTCCCTTGTTTGGTCTTCATAGAAATCAGTTTCAGAATTCTCAAAAATCATATTCAAGAGGGAGATGGATGTCTAGCACAGAATGTCTTGATAACCACTCCTCTTTCTGTTGATGATATGATGCTTTTGGCCTTGTCCCATGAGGGATGGAAATGGCAGATTGATGTGTTGGTTAAGTTTTTTATCCAAATGATTGAAAGGGAAACTTCACAAAACCAACACTTGGTTTTTAATTGTTCAAGGAGCTCCGTAGAAAAGTATCACTTCTCCTTGAGAGGTAAGGAGAATGAGGGTCACTATATCATATACTTACTGGAAACATAATTCATGGGTTTGAATTTTAGTTTGAGGAAAAACTTCCCACCCAGGTTCAATAAAGGTTATGGATCCCTTTCAATGCTTCAACGACAAAGCTTTCAAACACATTCTCATAATATTTCTACCAAATTGCACCCTTTTGACACAATTATTAGACCCACAGTGCTATATGGTTTTGAAAACTAGGGACCTGGACTTCTTCGTAGACTAGGTCAAAGTTGAGAGTGCCCAATGATTATGCTACAACACATGATATCTTGTAAGCAAACAATGCCACAAGACATCATCCAGGCCATGTTTGGTGCATGTCCTATGTGTGTCGACTATTTTCAAGTTGGTCTCCTTTTTATACAAGATTATATCTTTGGGTACTCTATTTCAGAGTGAGAGTAGTACCCCTTCTTGGTACTTTGTTCCTCATAGGAGATTGGTTTTGCTTTAACATACCTCCCTCGAACAACAGCAATGTTGGTTCACTAAGGTTTCTTTACTCCTCCAATCTATTGGTATTTCTTTTGATGACCTCCCCAATTTCAAATACTCTCTTGATGATGTTGGTCACCTATTTCCCCTAATAATAGGTGCTAGGATTTTAACAAGGTGATGAGAGAGGATATTTTCATACATTATTAGACCTAAATATACTTGGAAGCATGGGATTCATAGCCTCAATATTCCTTTAGGAAAAAGGAATCTTGAGACAAATGGGCAAGGGCCCTTGTCTCATGTGGACTTCCTAATCTGCCAAATGTAAAATTGTGACATGGACTTTTCAACCACAGAAATGTGAACAATGAAGATTAATAAATCTTTCTAAGTTAGACTCTTAACACCTTGATCATCAGATTCATCAAACAATCTCAACACTTCTTACAGGGTATCTCATAATTCTCAACCACGAGGTGGAGGAGGTCATGAAAGAGGTGGAGGATGTTAAGGGGGTACTAGAATTGGTGGAAGAACTGTATCATTCAGAAGCTATAGTTTTGATGAGGTGGGACATCTCACTTGAGATTGTCCTTTTCTAAACAACTCCAGTGTTCTTGTTGTAAGACCAACACCCATGCTATAAAATAATTTCTAGAATTAATTGAGAAATGGGAAGCTAGGAGAAGGCATAGAGAAATAACCTCGAAGCCCAAATTAATCGATGGAGAAGCCAAGCCTACCATTAAAGTTGTCAGTAAAGGAGGGACTTGAATTGGAGAAATTATAAATAATGTAGGACCTTGAAAGATTCAGAAAAGAGGGTTGGGAGAACCAAAATTTATTGTATGGTAGAACGAATTCTTCCAATATATTGTTGAAATGTTCAGTAGCATGTATGTGCTTGTTTATCCTCAAGTTGAAAAAACTAGAAGGAACGAGTTTTGGTATCAACGGAGCAACCCTAGAGTTGTAGAATAATATTAGAAGGTGGTTCCCAAGGTAATTATAGGAAAGTTATTAATCTTGACTAGTGTTTAACACCTATGTTTTACTTTTTATTTGCACCTAGTTCGTATTTCTTGCATATGATTTCATATAAAGGTTCCAAAGGAGAGAGAGGGAGAGAGAATAAATATCCAAAACCATTATTTTGAAGGAGAATTGTATGGTTGTTGTACAACTACCAAAGACAGATCCATACTATTGTTTGGATGCTCGGAGAGACTTAGATATCCATAGAAAACCTCCTTTTATAGGGTCACCAACTACATATGTCACCATAATGATCATATATGAGTCTGCGTATACCCCCCCTCTCTCTCTCATGCTCCCCCCTCTCTCCTCCAGGCTCCCTCTCTCACTCTCTCTCTCTCTCCCCTCCGCTCCCCCCCGCCTCTCTCTCTCTCCCCCTATGACCCCTCCCCCTCCCCCTTCCCCCCACTCATTCTCTCCCTCCTCTCCCCCCCCCTCCCCTCTTCTCTCTCTCCTACTCCTGCCTCTCTATCTCTCTTGATCCACCCTCCTCTCTCCCCCGGCTCTCTCTCTCTCCCTCCCTATTCGCCCCCCCACCCCATTCTCTCCCCCTACTCCCGCTTCCCATCCCCCTCTGTCACCCCTACTCCCGCTCCCCATCCCCCTCTGTCACCCCCACTCCCTCTCTCCCCCACACTCCCCCATCTCTCCTCTTCTCTCTTTCTCCTGCTCCACCCTCTTTCTCTTCCCCTTCTCTCTCCCCCCCCTTCTCTCTCTCTCTCTATGGAAGAACATCTCATCCATTTTCAGCATTCGTTAAGATGAAGAAGAAGGGACACACAGAGCTTACTCCAATACTCATAACAAGTGATCTACAATAAGTAAGAAAGGCACAAGGCCCTCAGAGTCAGAGGATGAAGTAGAGCACACTGTCAGAGACTCCAGTAGTTCCTACAAGGAAGCAAAGATCAAGAGGGAGTCCACCCAACAACCAAACAAAGAAAAGTATTTGAATTGTCATTTCTTGTATATCTAATTATTTAAATGATATTTTTCAGTTGTGTACATATGTATGTTCCTAGATTTATGATGTGTATTATGCATGATAGAAAAGTTGCATTAATGAACAGAATATTACTAATATGCAAGTAACGGGTAAGTGGCCTATGGTACTGTACAACATTCCATTGCTACTTATCTAGAATGAAACCTCTTTGCTGACATATTGGAGTAGTCCACACTCTTAATAATGTTCTGGTAGAGATGGAAGGCATCTAGTAAGTTATCGTATGAATATGGGATATGGATGAATGTTGTTTTGAAGCATTGGCTAAGATAGTTGCATGAGTGTGTGATCTATGTCTTTATGCATAAGAATTTGTTTTGAAAATTATGCAATGTTTCTAATTACGCAACTAAATTGACTTGTAGGATCGTTCAAGAAGATTTATGAAGTCAAGATGAAGAAACTAAAGAACCTGAACCAGAGACATAGTTATGGAAAAGACAAGTCAAGAAGACCATGAACAACGTGAAATGGAAGAACCACAAGAACCTGTAGATCCACCTCGCGAGAAGAACTCCCACAAGAGGAAACCAACATGGGTACGCGAAGCAATATAAGATGTAGAGAAGTACAACGCTCCAAAGGGGATGCACAGAGAAAGTAAGAGACCCAGGCCATACTCCAGCTATGTAGCCCTGTTGTGCAACATCATTGACAAAGAACCTTCCAACTATGAGGAAGCGGTAGAGAGAAGAGAATGGAAGGATGTCATGATCGAGGAGTACTAGTCGATTATGAAGAATGATGTCTGGGAGGTAGTTCCGAGAGTAGAAGGGAATTCTGTTGTGACTTTGAAGTGGATCTACAAGATCAAGCATGTTGCAAATGGTAGCATTGAGAAACACAAGGCAAGGTTTGTAGCATGTGTCTTCTCCCAGAAGGAAGGCATAGAATATGAGGAGACATTCGCACCTGTTGCGAGATACACTTCCATCAGATCAGTATTAGCACTGGCTGCAGTGATGAAATGGAAGGTACACAAGATGGACGCCAAGACAACATTCTTGAATGGTGTAGTAGAAGAGGAAGTGTATGTGGAGCAGCCACTTGTATTTGAGACACATGACAGGCATAATCATGTGTGCAAGTTGAAGAAGGACTTGTACTGATTGAAACATGCACCCAGGACGTGGTACGGTAGGATGGACAACTTCCCGATGAGCTTGGGCTTTACCAAGAGTAAAGTTGATTCCAACCTTTACTACAAGGTTGAAGTGGGAAATCCAGTGATACTTCTACTCTATGTAGATGACCTATTTGTAACATGAGAGGATGGGCTCATTGTAGATACAAAGACGAAACTTGCCGCAGAGTTCGAGATGAAGGACTTAGGTATGATGCACTATTTCTTACGCATGGAGGTGTGGTAGAGTGCGGATGGAATCTTCCTTGGACAAGGGAAGTATGCAATAGAGATTCTAAAGAGGTTCGGAATGATGGAATACAAGGCAATGGCCACACCTATGGCATTGAACTTGAAGCTACTATGTGATGCTTCATCAGAGTTAGTTGATGCCACGATGTATCGTCAGATGCTTGGGTCATTGATGTACCCGACGAACATGATACCAGACATATGCTTTGTTGTGAACACATTGAGCCAGTTCCTGACGGATCCAAGACAAGTTCACCTGGTTGCTGCAAAGCATATATTGAGGTACCTGAAGGGTACAATTGACTATGGGCTCAAGTATGACACGAATCAGAAGATTAACCTGCAAGGTTATGTTGATTCGAATTGGGCAGGAAGTGCCGCTGATAGGAACAATACTTCAAGATGCTTCTTCAATATGGGATCCGATATGATCTCCTGGTTTAGCAGGAAGCAATCGTGTGTGGCACTGAGTACAGCCAAAGTAGAGTATGTTGCAGCTTGTTCGGCTAGTTGTGAGGTAGTATGGCTTAGGAAGCTACTATCCGATTTGTTTGATCTCCAATTAGAGGTGACTTGTATATTCTGTGACAACCAGAGTTGTGTGAAGTCGTCCAAGAACCCGATGTTCCATGACAAGTAGAAGCACATTGAGATCAAGTACCACTATATCAGGGATATGGTGTAGAGAGGAGCAATGAAGCTCCAGTATGTTGCGACGGACGAGCAGATAGCCGATGTATTGACCAAGCTGCTAGCCAGAGTGAAGTTTAAGTACTTCAGAGAGAAGCTTGGTGTTCTCCAGATCGAGGTTCCTCTTAAGAAGGAGAGATGAGTCTGAAAGACACATATGCACATGGGCCATTCTCGCATGGTGGTAGATTTGTGCCTCCCATGTTGGTAGATGTAAGGGTCGGGCCATTCTCGCATGGTGGTAGGTTTGTGCCTCCCATGCTGGTAGATGTAAGGGCCGAGCCATTCTCGCATGGTGGTAGGTTTGTGCCTCCCATGTTGGTAGATGTAAGGGCTGAGCCATTCTCACATGGTGGTAGGTTTATGCCTCCCATGTTGGTAGATGTAAGGGATGGGTCTCGCATGGTGGTAGGTTTGTGCATCCCATGTTGGTAGACGGAGTCTCGCATGGTGGTAGGTTTGTGCCTCCCATGTTGGTAGACAAGGTTTCGTATGGTGGTAGGTTTTTGTCTCCCATTATGGAGACGTCCACCGGTCATAAGACACTGTGTGTGCCTAGGCAATATCTTGCATGGTGGCACGAAAGTTCTCCCATGCTAGTAGATGCGAGCTGACCGTTGTGGGACATGTGATGTGCATCTGGGTTGTGCTCCTTGTCATGATGAGATGATCTAGATATGATGAGGCGATAGTAGGAGACATAGGTGATTGAGGTGGCAATGTAATGACTGGTCCTAGGATGTACCTACTTGATGGCTTGCTCGTAGAGATGATGAAGACCTACATGAGAGCTAAGCCTACATCTAGCATGAAAAAGGGTTGGCTCTGTAGAACTTCCTATGATGAGTAGATTCGAAATATGTCACCAATCAATGATCGACATGATGAGGATTGCAATAGCAGCAACGATGATGATCCAGTATTGATGATGATGTTCCATCATTGATGAGGATACAGTATTGATGGTGATGTTCCATCATTGATGATGATGTTCCATCATTGATGATGATCTAGCGATGATGATGTTATCCAGACTTGTGTCCAATGGGGTTGATGATTGTGGCAAGAGAATACCTTCCTAGTTAAGAGGGAGTGTTGTTGTAATTGTAACTTCGGAAGATATTCCCTTGTATTATATATTGTATTTATTATTGTACCTCCGATGAAGATGTTTTTCTTCCACTCGGGGATGTCATTATTATGCTTATTCATACTAATCATTGAGCTAAAAGCCTTCATTGTAAGTCAGGGCAATAGTCCCCCAAAAGAGTCAAATGTAATTGTATTATTGAGTCTCTTGGAGGAGTCAGCCCAGTTAGGTTTATTGAGGCCAACGTAGTCAGTTAAAAGGTCACCCCAAAATTAAAGTATAAATAGAGAGAAAGGCTCTCTCATTTGGACACACACTCACTCACTTGAGTTCGCATAAGAGGAAAGAGAGAGAGCTGCAGAAGACCATCTTGTTTTGGGGTTTTACTTTTGTGATATTGTATTGGTGACGATTCTATCTCTAAGGAAGTTGTGGGGATTTCTCCTTTATGGTTTCCTCTAGGAAAATTTTTTTGTCTATTGTGTTAAGTTGTGCTTGTCATTCTTTTAGATAAGATCCTAGATAATAATAATTAAAAGTTGAAAATCTAATAGATTGAACTATCAAAGGGAAAAGTCCCATCATTCATAAATGAGCACAATCGTCAAGCATTAATGCACGAGGCTAGGTGTCTCCTTTCACATGTGACGGAGTACGGAAGGTGGTTCGAGAGAATTTTGTATCTTCCTATTGACGCTTTCATAGTCCATTCTGTCATTTGAGATTCAATGGAAAGAAATGCAGGTTTTGTTGCGACATGGTGATGGTGTTCCAGGAAGTTGATGACATAGCCGCTTTCCCCTAAGCCCTAGGAGAGTGGCTTCTGGATGTAGTGTATGCTGGGCGTGAGGACGATATCCTTCAAGAAATACTTCTCAGGACTGGTTTTGGTATTCCCTTGTCCCTAATTTTGGAATCTTGTGATTCGGGAGTGTTGGAAGGTTTGTTTTGTCTAGTAGCTATGAGACCATCGATGGACATAGAGGGAAAGTTGCAGGAGCTTTAAAACGATATTCGAGAAACTAGAGAAGATATCCAAGACATACAAATTCATATGAAGTGGATGATCTCTCAAATGGAGGGTTTACTTGTTGTTCACGAGATAACTATTATCACACCATAGTAGCAGGGCTACTATCCTTTCTGAGTAGATATCTGCACATTTCAGAGCTTTGCTTTTACAGGGATTAGTTATGATGAGCTTGTATTTTGAGATCACTCATGATCAGAGTAGTATATTATATCAGAGTTTTGCTAGACCTTATGCCAAGGCTGAGCCTTGAGAGATTAGATTTGATGACCGATGTGACCCTTTGTTCCATACAATTTAAGTTTAGTGCCCAGTGATGTTATTGCAACAATGTTTCAGATGATTCTTGATGATTATTATTATGATGTGATATAACCTATGGACTTCTGGTTATTGACTGTGGACTTTTATCTTGTTGTTTTAGTCATCTTCACAGCATTAGCTTGGTATATGATTTAGGATGTGGCAGTACTATTTAAAATTAAAATTGAATATCTTGGATGATGTTATAACTATTAAATGGATGTATTACTTGCACACTTAGGTTTTCTGACAAAACTCATCAATTTCATTACCCTCCTATGAGCATAGACATGTTCTTCCTTGGCATTCTTGTCTGCTAGCTTAGGCACCACATTCATTTGACTCCATCCATCCATGACCTTCCTGATTTGGCTTTCACCTTTGACTTGCTTTTCTTGACTTTTTGATACTGAAGACTTCCCCATTACTACCTCTGTGTTGGACCGCATCCATGTTTGTTTAGTGTCTCAGCTCTGAGTTGGTGACAGAACTTGCCTTTGGTGAGTTGGATTGTAGGCCTAAATCATTCTGGTCAGTTGTCTCGATGTTTGGCACTGGTAGAAGTCCCCCTAGTCACTTGAGATGTTGTTGGCTAAAACTGAAAGCTCATGTACTACTTATATTGGAAATGCATTATGAAAAGCCTATGAAATTAAAATTCTAGAATGTGTTTCTTAACACGCGTGAATAAAGGCTATAGTGATGAACTGCTAAAAATACACCTCGAAGAGTATAAAAAGGTCCAAAAAGCAATGGTTACTCAAAGTTGTATCTATTATTGTTGACCTTGTATATGCATAAACATGCCCCGGATGCAAGCTGCGACTAGTTGTGCTCCTTAGCACATCTGAAATCCGAGGGGTTATGTAGGCCAAAAAGGCCATGAAATGAAATTGAATGATCCTAATGAACCTAGATCAGCTTGATGTAGACGTGATGCCTAAGTTGAATAAACAATCTCTAAACAACTTATCCATTTGTGAGGCACAACCCATCTCCATGTTATTTGTTCAGCACAGAGTGTAGCTCTCCCTTTCCCCATCCAAAGTGTCACCTAGTTCAGTTTGGTCAAGTCATCCCCTTTTCCCAACCTTGTCTTAGCCTTCACCCTTAACTAGCAGTTAGACCATGTCCAATGGGTGAGTCTGCCATTAAAGCTTTTGTGCAAGTATAAATAACATTAAATATCTATATGTATTCAACTGCCATGGAATGGTGATGTACTTTAAGTTAAGCCGTGAGTGTGATTAGAGAAACATGTTTTAGTCCGTTGATATAATTTTGTCCTTGGTTATATTTTGACCTAGTCAAACAAAGTTTGACTATGGTCATTCTTGGGATCTGTGATGATGTGGACCATGTATGCCTATGGATGATGATTGATGGTCCCACATACTCTTGTTGATGATATCATATGGTGGACATGTGATTCAGATGATGGTTGATGCAGTTCAACAGATTTATTATTATTTCCAGATCATCAAATTATACACTGTCCAGGTGTGGTGGACCCTACAGTTGACCCCTCAGGTCAACCCATAGTGTATGAGTACACATTTCTAGTAGATTTGGGTCTTCTTGATCCATTGAGACACTTATCATTCAGTTCCAAGCACTTCCGACAAAGATAGATGTAGTTATCCACTTGTTGACCAGATTTTGGGCATTTCTTCCTAGCCTGTCCAGCAGAGGCATGAGAGGCCAGTTTCACCTAGGGTGTTGTAAGAGGAGGGGGTGGTCCAGCCACTTATTTTTACCATTATACCCCCCTTCCAGACAACCTGGTGGGATTAGTTTGACAATGCACGCACTCTAGGTGTCAGTTTGGGCAGCTTCACGGTTATCGAGGAGGATTAAAAATGGAATAAAAGGGTCACTGAGGAATTTGATTTGGGAAATTGAGGCAAGGTTTTGGAACTTGGTCTTCATAGAGGTCTTCCAGGGTAAAACCCCCATCTTCCATTCAGTGGGGTCCATAGTGGCCACAGGAGGCCTTTTACTACATGTCTCTCTCAGTTTTGGAGACATGATTTGATCATTTGTATTATTTTGGACACATTATTTTATATTATTGTGCCATGGGGATGAGCTAGTAAGAATTGATGTCCATGTCATATGAGGTGGGCCTATGTGTTTTAGCCCCCTCCTGGTGATGAAATCACCCTCCATGAGTCACTTTTAGCTATGACGTCATCCATGTTTTGAGTGATCCATGTGATATTATGTATTGGCTCATCTTAGCCATTGATTAGATTATGAGATCTTTTAATCTCAACCACTCACTTGTTGTATTGTAAAGTGGTCTTGTGGTTTAGGGTTTTGGTCTTTATTATCCTATATAAGGAGGAGACCCCCTATTGTAAAAGCACCTTTGGAGCTCTTGAATATTGGAATAGAATACTTCTTTGTGGAGCATATTTCTCTTGTCTTGTGGATTCTTTTGCACTTTGAATATACAGTATCTCGTCTATGTATCATTGTGGATCTTGGGGCTACACGTTGTTTTCTTGCAGGGAGGCCGAATTGGTGGAGAGGAGGACAATTTGAAGAGGGTTATTGTTGGAGGGATCCACATATTCTCTCTTGGGTTGATCTTGGTGACAGGGAGTATCATTATTGTATCTTTGTGACATAGTTGATGCTTTCTATTACATCTCTTCATCATTTTCATAATTTTCTTACTTGGCTTGTTTCACTTGATCTTGTCTTGTAGGAGGAGGACGATTTGACATCTTGGAGGAGGACGTTTTGGCTTGGAGAAACAAGATCTCACTCTTGAATATACACATAGGTGAATGCTATCAATTTGGAAAGTGGCCATAAGCAATTGAGGTAAGTTCTACAAGGCATGTACCTAGATCCATCCATTCTTCTTCATTGGTCAATAAACCCTTGTTTTCACTTTTTCCTAGATCTACTTGGATCTAGCTTGTCTTTGGGAATAATAAAAAGAACCCACCTCTATAGCATCCACGACAATTCGGATCTACAGTTTGGTGGCATTTGGGCTTCATTTAACACATTTTCCAAGCACCTAGCCCTCTTGAAGGCAATTCACACCCCTTGAGAGAAGCTAGTTGGGCTAGTTCCAAGTTGCGGGTAGGTGAGATCCCATTTGATTTGCACTTGTCTACTTTGATAACCTACCCCTAGTGCTTCACCTCTTTGGTTTTTGCCTTGTGGGCCCCATTCCTCATTTTGAGGGTTGTGCCCCACTTGGGTCATTGGGTGATGCATTTTCAATCTTAGATCTATGAAGATCTAGCTCACATTGGGGCATGCCACTTAAAACCCACTTTGATAATTGCCTTAACTACCCCGATCTACATTTTGGCATCATTTGGACTCCATTTTCCCCCTCATCTAAAGGCACTAGTCTCCCTTGGTCAATTCGCACTCCTTGGGGTTAGTGTCATTTGCTAGATCCCATATGTGGGTGTTGTCTATCTCATCCTAGATCCATAGATCAACATCGTTTCACACCCCTTAGTGCCATCTCACCCCTAACTTCACCTTATGGGTCCCATTTGGACCATTTCCATATTTTAAGGAAGTGGGCCCCACTTGTGTATTTTCATTGGTTGAAACACTTGTCACATCTTAAGCCTCTTCAACCATACTTAACTCTTGGGTCCACTTAATCTAATAAACTCATTGGTTTTCATAACTCATCTTTTACACATTTCCCTAGGAACCTTTGGGTTAGTCAATCTTCATTGATTGCCTAGGGTCTCCCCCTTGGTCTTGACTTGTCTTGATCTGAAGTGAAGAGTGCCTCGATTATCGTGACTCCTAGCTTGCATTGGGAACCGTGGCATCCCTTGGGTCACCTCTTTAGTTGTCTGTCTCCTCTACCATCCCGGATGGGATACCTTTAGGGACAACTACAATTTATGTGATAATAACAACATTGCAACCGCCCTCGATGGACTCTCATCTTCAAGAAGCTGAACGGGTTTTCCTTTACCTCACTTCCCACACATGTTGTTTAGACTCCTACCTTGACGATGTTGAGGGAAATGTTCACACTCATGAAGCTCAAGTTAAAGTAATTGAGGTCACTTTAGAGTGTTATATTTTCTCTTTAATTCAATGTTAGCTAGGATCTTTAATTGAAAGAATAACAAGCACAACAAAACACAACAGACACAAAAATTTTCCTCAGGGAAACCATAAAGAAGAAAACCCCGCAACTTCCTCAGAGATAGATTTGTCACCAATACAATATCACAAAATGGAAAACCCCAAAACAAGATAGTCTTCTGCAGCTCTCTCTCTTTCTCCTTAGAGAACTTGTCTTCTCTCTCTCACTTATGCGAACATGAGTGAGTGAGTGTGTGTCCAAATGAGAGAGCCTAGCTCTCTATTTATACTTTACTTTCGGGGTGACCTTTTACCCAACTATGTCAGCTTCAATAAAACTAACTAGGCCAACTTCTCTATGAGACTCAAAAATACATTTACATTTGAACTTTTGGGGATCTATTTCCTAGACTTACAATGGAGGCTTTTACCTCAATGACCTAGTATGACTAAGCATAATAATGACATCCCCGAACGGAGGAAAAACATCCTCATCGGAGGTACAATAATAATAAAATACAATAAAAACATCTCTCTCTCTCTCCTACTCCCTCCTCTCTCCCTCTCTCTAACCCCCTTCTTTCCCTCTTCCTCCACTCACTCCCCCTCCCTCTCTCCCCCCAACCCACTCCATCGCCCCCTCTCTCTCTCCCCCCACCCACATCCCCTCCACTTTTCTCTCTCTCCCTCCGCGTCACTCCCAAATCCCCCTTTCTCTCCCCCCACTGCTCCCCCTTCTCTACCTATTCCCCCACCCACTCCCCCTCTCTCTCTCCCCCCACACACACTCCCCCCTCCCCTTTCTCTCTCTCCCCTACTCCCCCTCTCTCCCCCCTCTCTCTTTCTCCCACTTGCTCCTCTCTAACCTCGACTCTCTCTCTCTCTCTCTCTCTCTCTCTCTCTCTCTCTCTCTACACCCACGCCCCCTCTCCCTCCCCCCTCTCTCTCTCTCCTCACTATCTCTACCCTTGCTCCCTCTCCTCCCCTCTTCTCTCTCTCTCTACTCCCCATCTCTCCCCCACACTCCCCATATCTCCTCTTCTCTCTCTCTATCCACCCTACTCCATCTCTCTCCTGCTTCCCCCTCTCTCCCCCTATCTCCCCCCGCTCCCCCCTCCATCTCCCCCTCTTCTCTATCTCTATCCTACTCCCTCCTCTCTCCCTCTCTCTAACCCCCTTCTCTCCCTTCCCCTCCCTCTCTCCCCCAACCCACTCCATCCCCCTCTCTCTCCCTCTCCCCCCAATCACTCCCCTTCTCTCTCCCCCCCCCACCCACACCCCCTCCACTTTTCTCTCTCTCCCTCCGCCTCACTCCCAAATCCCCCTTTCTCTCCCCCTACTACCCCCCCTTCTCTACCTATCCCCCGACCCACTCCCCCTCTCTCTCTCCCCCCCGCACACACTCCCCCTCCCCCTTTCTCTCTCTCCCCTACCCCCCACTCCTCCCCGCTCCCCCTCTCTCTACCCCTCGTTCTCACTCCACATCCCTCTTTCCCTCCTCTTCTCTTCTCTCCCCCCCACTCCTCTTCTCTTCTCTCCCCCCCACTCCTCTTCTCTCTCTCTCTCTCTCTCTCTCAACCCTCCCCCCATCTCTCTCCAACTCCGCCCTCTGTTGCTACCCACCTTTTCTCTCCCCCCATGCTCCCTCTCTCTCTTACTCCCTCCTCCTTCCCTCATCTTCTCTCTCTTTCTCTCCCCACCCTCTCTCTCTCTCTTCCCCCGTCTCCCCCCGCTCCACTCTCTCTCGCCCAGCTCTCGCTCCTCCTCAGCCTCCCCCTTCCCTCTCCCCCCTCTCCCCTCTCTATCTCTAATCCTTCCCCCTCTCTCCCTACCCCCTTCTCTCTCTCCCCCTGCTCCCCCTCTCTCTCCCCTCAACTCCCTCTCCCCCTCTCCCCCTCTCTCTCTCTCTATCTCTCTCGCCCCCCCCCCCCCCCCCGCTCCCCCCTTTATCTCCCCTCCCACTCCCACTCTCTCTACACCCACACCCCCTCTCCCCCCCCCCTCTCTCTCTCTCTACCCCAGCTCCCTCTCCTCCCCCTCCCCTCTTCTCTCTCTCTCTCTCTCTCCCCCCCCCACTCCCTCCTCCCCATCTCTCCCCCACACTCCCCATATCTCCTCTTCTCTCTCTCTATCCACCCTACTCCATCTCTCCCCCTATCTCCCCTGCTCTCCCTCTCTCTACCCCCCACTCCCCCTCCCCCTCTTCTCTCTCTCTCCTACTCCCTCCTCTCTCCCTCTCTTCTCTCTCTCTCTCTTTCTTGCCCCCGCTCCCCCCTCTATCTCCCCTCCCACTCCCACTCTCTCTACACCCACGCCCCCTCTCCCTCCCCCCCCTCCTCTCTCTCTCTCTCTCTATACCCCAGCTCCCTCTCCTCCTCCTCCCCTCTTCTCTTCTCTCTCTCTCTCTCTCTCTCTCTCTCTCTCTCCCCACTCCCTCCTCCCCATCTCTCCCACACACTCCCCATATCTCCTCTCTCCCCTGCTCCCCCTCCCCCTCCCTCTCCAATCTCTCCCCCTCTTCTCTCTCTCTCTCCTACTCCCTCCTCTCTCCCTCTCCCCCCCCCCCGGCCGCTTCGACTCCCCATCCCCCTCTCTCTCCTCTTCTCTCTCTCCCCCCTCTCTCTTTCTCCCGCTTGCTCATCTCTCACCTCGACTCCCTCTCCCCCCCCCTCGCTCTCTCTCTCTCTCTCTCTCTCTCTCTCTCTCTCTCTCTCTCTCTCTCTCGCCCCCCCTCTATCTCCCCTCCTACTCCCACTCTCTCTACACCCACGCCCCCTCTCTCTCTCTCTCTCCTCACTATCTCTACTCCAACTCCCTCTCCTCCCCCTCCTCTCTCTCTCTCTCTCGCCCCCCCTCTATCTCCCCTCCCACTCCCACTCTCTCTACACCCACGCCCCCTCTCTCTCTCTCTCTCCTCACTATCTCTACTCCAACTCCCTCTCCTCCCCCTCCTCTCTCTCTCTCTCTCCCCACCCACTCCCTCCTCCCCATCTCTCCCCCACACTCCCCATATCTCCTCTTCTCTCTCTCGCTCCCCCCTCTCTCTCTATCCACCCTACTCCATCTCTCTCATGATTTCCCCCTATCTCCCCTGCTCTCCCTCTCTCTGCCCCCCTCTCCCATCTCTCCCCCTCTTCTCTCTCTTGCTCCTACTCCCTCCTCTCTCCCTCTCCCCCCTCTCTCTCCCCCCCACTCCCCTCCTCTCCTCTTCTCTCTCTCCTGCCCCCCTCTCTCTTTCCCTCTTCTCCCTTTCTCTCCTGCTCCCCCCCCATATCGCTCTCTCTCTTCCCCATCTCCCCCTGTTCCCCCACGCTCTCTCTCTCCCCCCCTGTTCCCCCACGCTCTCTCTATCCCACTCCCCCCCCTCTTCCTTTCTCATTCTCCCCCATCTCTCTCTCCCTCCCCTACTCCCCCTCTCTCCAGTCTCTCTCTCTCCCCTACTCCATCTCTCTCCTTCACCCCCCCTCCCTCTCTCTCTCTCTCGCCCCCTCTCTCTCCCCTCGAATCCATAAATTTATGTGTTTATAGCATAAAAGTTACTTGTTTCAATATTGTTTAAGGTAAAGTTTATGGCAACTAATTAATAAATTATTAGAATTCATAGGACTTGTGTCTTGTTCATCCTCTCAACTTACAACACACAACACAATAACGGAAGCACAAATTTGGAAAGACAAATGGAAGGGTTGTTATAGAAACATGGATTTATTTTTCCATAGACTTTTACAATCAGTATATGTGCACTTGAAAGCACTCAGGTTACATCATGATTTTCCATACAAGGAATCATAATTTAAACATGGCATGCTAATCCAAATAAAAATTAAAACAAAAAATACTTCTCTACAGATACATAGCAACAATGTCTACATACAACACTATTATTGTTTTCCAACACTACAAACTTTTTGACAGTAAAGAACATAAAAAAAATGAATTGAAAATCCTTAAGCCCTAATTTAATTAAAAATTAATTTAATTTAAGAATGAATTGAAAAATCCTTAAGCCCTAATTTAATTAAAAATTAATTTAATTTATTTATTTTAACATACAATACTTGTTATAATCATGGAATATTCATATTAGAATGAAAGTTATATTTTTTATCCACTTTAATGAAATGACTTTCATCAATTATTTCTGATAAATATATACTAAAATGCATATGTTTTTGAAAAGAAGTTATAAACCCATTTATATCATTTATCATCACAAATTAATGTCATGACTTTCTATGTTTATATGATTTAATTTTTCATGAACCTGTGCATCTAACAAAACTATGCTCTCTCCAAAAAAACATATAATACAATACTTAACAATGACCATTGAACTTTTCCCGTATACAGAAAACAAAATCATGTTCAAGAAATTTCTGTAACCATAAAATTGTCAAAATTATCCTAGTTTGAAAGGTGTAGAAGGATTTTTCAAGAATTTTTTATTTTATTAGCCGATAAATTAAGTCAAAATTTGGTTGAAATTTTGGTATCTATCATAAAAATTTGGATATTAACAGAGCAGCAATGACCAGCTATGGCACCATTGTTTTCCAAACAGGTATATTCATCCAAACAGAAATTAAAGCAAACAAAACAAACAGATATATTGTTCATCCAAACAAAACTTAAAACAAAAGGCATTTTACAGGTAGTTGGAGTTGATTCAGTTACAGAGCTTGAGCCAAAGCAAGTTGATCGAGGCAAAGTTGCAGTAGCTAGGGTAATAGAGGTACAGATACTATTCAAAAAATGATTTCCAATTGTTTCAATAGAGTTTGCACAGCGCTTAACAGACAGCTTCACCCCAGCTGTACCAGCTGTACCATTTGTCTCTATGAGTCATTGTTATATGAAATAGATTTTTCACAAAATGGACAAGAGGCCAAGCTATTTTGGTGTCCGCTCTAATGGGTAGTTGATCGGACAAGAGACTAAGCCAGTGTGGTATCCGATCTAAACTTGGTATGAACAGCTTGGAGCCTGGAGGTTAATGCAAGTATAATTTTTTTATCAATTACTGACCTGGTATATTCTACACGTTTCATATCAGACTGTATCAATTATGAACTTGAAGAATTGTTTGTACATTGAGTATTATGGGGTGCAAGGCAGAGTGGGATAGCCGAGAAGGTTGAAAGGTTACCCAAAAATGGATGAGCTGATACAATTTTGCAGTCATATACAAAATGATAGAGATATCTAAATGAATACAAAAAAACTAATTACAGAATTTGTTTTAATAAAGGGTTTGCACAGCAATTGAGAAAAAGCTTCATCCCAGCTGTAGCTGTACATTTGCCTGGAAACTTGTTTCAATAAAGGGTTTGCACAGCACTTGAGAGAGTGAGAAAGCTTCATTCCAGCTGTATCATTTGTCTCTGTCATCTAAAATCGTTATATGACATAGATTTAACACAAATGGGTGTCCGATCTAATGGGTAGTTGTAACAAATGGAGGGTCGTCATATGACATAGATTTAGAGCAGAACCTGCCATTGGAGAAGAGACTAAGCCAGTGTAGTATTCGATCTAAACCTGGTATGAACCTGGTGTATACTACACATTTCATATCGGACTGTATCATTGGTAAGGGAAGAATTGTTTGTGCATTGAGGGCCATGGGGTGCAAGGCAGAGTGTGGGATAGTCGTGAAGGGAGAAGGGTTACCAAAAAATGGATGAGCTGAGAATATTTTCCAATTACATACAAAATGGTGGAGATTTTTAAATAAATACAAAGAGTATTTTCCAGTTACATACAAAATGGTGGAGATATTTAAATAAATGCAAAGAAGTTAATTAGAGCAATACTTACCATTATTAACAAAGAGCATTGATCTCCAAAGCAGAGCAGAGCAGGTCGAGCAGAATTCATTTCCCATCTAGTTCCTCTATCACACTTGGATTCAGGACAGAGTCAATAAATACAAATCCAGCGCCGAGCAGAACATACAGGCTCAAGAAATTCATTTCCCATACAGCGCCGAGCAGAGCACAGCAGGTTCCAGCGCCGAGCAGAGCATGGCGCTGTGGAGGTCGTTCCAACTTCTTCCTCTGTCCAACTTCTTCCTCGAGAAATGGCGACTCAGACTCATACGGCCAACCCCTACACGCCCAGATGGGAAGCAGAGGATTCGAGATTCATAATTGTGTGCCGCGCTTTGAACTGATTTTTCAAAGAAGTAGTGCTGAATCTTTTTTCAGTTCTAAGCTTTTTTCAGAAAAAAGCAGGATTTGAGTTTTTTTAAGAGAAAAGCAGAGTGAAAGCTTCTTTTCGTTGGTGAGAAAGAGCAGAATTGACGTGTCTAAGTAGTCTAACTACCACGTTTCCACGTTTTGGAAATAAAATCAGTTAAATTTTAGAAAGTGATTTGTCTCCATGGGAGTTCAAAACATGCGTATTTAGAAATGCATGCATATATTGTCGGTAAAGGGTTTCTAAAGTAAAAATATATTGTCAATCTTGTGGCTTCTTTGTGTTTTGTTAATTTTATCACTGTGATAATAATTTTCATATGGTATTAGAGTCATGTTTCGGAAATAAATCTTTCTCATGAGAGAAACCCCAAATTGTTGGCTTTGATGGAGATGCATTGATGTGAATCATTGGTAGAAAAATAACATAGAGGATAGCAAAAAAGGAGTGCTTGATTTAGGTCACTATGTTTGGAGAAAAGAGCGATGTGGGTAAAGAAGCAAGCAGATGTTTTAAGATTCATTTTCATTGGCATATAGAGGTAAGATAAGTACTTTTTTATGTAATTGAATTTGGAATAGGAGGGATGCAGACAATGGAACATGTTGATGTTTCCTAGAATCACATGTTCATGCATACAATTGCAAGCATTTTTTATGGATTTGGATTTAATCACATCTCTAAATGGGTATGTATTTGTGAGACCTATTTAGGCATGCATACCCATATTTGTTGGTTCACTAGTGTAAGGTCTAGATGTATACCTAGGAGACATAATTAAGGGGTGTGTATTATAATTTTGGATACCATGTTATAAACTTTGAGGGGGTATGGGTATACCCCATATCAAGTTTAAATTCGGAAATGTTGGGTTAAAATTGACTCGATAAAACAATAATTAGATTAATATGTATTTATTCATTAATGGGTTTACCATTGGTGGTATATGGGGCCATATTATTGGATTATCCATGGTATTCACCCATCATATTTGATGTGATAAAGCCTATTTAAAGGGTTGTAGAACTCCATTATAAATTTATTGAAGTGACTTGTTTTTTGGCTAGCTTGGTTCACTTGGTCAATGGTAATATAAGATATAACTTGGGTGTTGGTTTTCCTGATAAAGTCTTCACATAGTAAAAATCTCTTGTTAATCTTATTGTATTTGTGTTTGTTTTTTATTTCTCTTGTAATGCTTGTAATTTTAATAATCATATAGCTTGTTAGAAAGGAAGGTATCCAATAACGGGATGTGCAATATGACCTAAAAGGATTTGGAATATACCTATCTAAATAATGGTATAATTACATGTAAAAAAATTAAGACTCAAGAGAGTCAACATGTTTTCTAACCATGTCAATTTTGGTTGAAAATGGGGTATTAAAATTATCTAAATGGTGTAGCATAACCCAAAAGAAAGGAGGTAGCATCCTCACTAATTATGGCACAACATTGTCATTTATAGTGTAGATGCTTCTAAAGCTTATGGCATTCCAAGCACTTCTTCGATTGTCCCCAAGAATTATTTTTTTCTAGTGAAGAGGGGCTACTAAGAGAATGGAAAACTCAATAGAAACCTAAGGACTTTGGAAACCTTACAATCTCAAAACTCATGTTTTACTATTTTGCAGGGAAATTGCAAATGAAGCATTGGTTAGACTTGACTGGTGGGACTTAACTTAAATTGATGAGTTGTTATTTAGAACTAACCAACCAAATACCTTGGCATTAAAGGAAGAGAAAGATTTTCAATTATTGCAGCCTATCTTACACCTATTTTTAACATCATGGCTCTCTTTTTGTTAAGATGCTCTACAAATAGTTGTTTTGGCCATATCTTATAATTGAGCTCTTTAATTTTTTTGGTCCATAATATTTTCCCATAGGATCATTTTCAATCCTTTCAACTTGATCTACAAGCAATTCATCTTAATTGGATGGACTCGGGATTGATCTTACATAGCTTTATGCATGTACATTTGTAAGTGGCCTACATTTTTTGAGAAAGATTTACAAATTTCCAGAGTAACCAATTTTGGCTTCTTTGTTGCACAATTCCCCTTACATGCAAAAATCCTTCTAGGCTATTCTCTTTCCTTCATGAAAGGATTAAACCAGTTTGGTCCCTATCTTATGGCAAGGTCCAAAATTCAAATAGATTGTATCATGAGATCTCATTCTCTTTTGGGGAAACCAAAATTTAAGTGTAGTTCTTTGGTCATTAATTTCCAATCCTTGCAAATCTAAAGTTTTTGAAAGCAACACCACTACCAACTATATTACAAATTCCTAATTTATTTTTATATCTTCTAGATGAGTAACATTTAGAATGCAGCATTGTACAAGAATCTGTTAAGATCCATTGCGCTCATCACCCTAACAATCAATTCCATTGTCGTAATTGTTGCTCCTTAGTGTCATATATCAATCGAATTGAGAACCCCAACCTTCCTTGTAATTCTATCAATGTTACATGAGAATCATTGAAGACTTCTCTTCATTGTCCACTTCTCTTATAGGAATGATTGGCAAAAAAATTATGCAAGAGTTATCCTACTTGCAAGTGGTATGTATTAGGGAAACCATATTCAAATATTCTCTCAAACTTGTTCAAGACCTAATTACACAAGTCCTTTAGAGATGTATCAATTCCAAAGGGAATGTCCAAGTATCTAAAAATTTAACCTTGCGGAATAATCTTCTATTTTAAAAAAAATCAATCTGGAAAGTTTCCTAATTCGATTATAACAACCTGTGCCTTCTCCTTACTCACCCTTACTCATATGATTTAGCATTGATGTCTAGGCATATTGCATTTTTCCGTCAATATAGATTTGAGTGAGATTGGGGCTAAGATTAGAATCATAAACAAAAGGAAAATTATGTAATTGCGCATCATTTGGAAGAATAATTCCTTGAACCTTTGCTTACATCCGAGTAGCTTCAAGAAGATAACTAAATGCATGTGTTGCTATAGCATGTTGATGTTATCAAGGAGCTAGGGGCCACAATCATTTCTTGATGGATATTTGGAGTGGAATCACCTATGAAAAATGACCATGAATACAAACTCTAGTAGATGCATTTGAGAAAAGAGTTGAGACTACCTACTACTTGAGTAAAAAAACTTCCAAACACTTACCAAACAAGCATATTAAGGATGACATTTCTTTCAACCCTATTGCAAGATTCATCAAAGTAAATCATCGAGAAGAGAGACTTTTCAATGATTCCCTTACTATTTCAATTTTTTTTCCATGTTTAATAAGGTTGTTTAGAATGAATTGACCTTTAATAAAACTCATTCACTCATGTTGGAGTCGCACGTCGATGCACCTTCATCTACAACCATTTGTCCAATGGTCTTTGAACCATGGACTACTTCAATCTGGAAGGCTACATGGTACGACAACCGTGGCTTGGTATTGGACATATAAAACCTAGCAAACATACTTGAAGAGTCCATGCTACCTATTTCCACTAGAAGTGCATTCCGCTGCGAAGGGAAAATTTTCAAGACTTCTAGTGCAGACATAGCACATGGCATTTGGGCTAGCTCCTCCACAACAGAGTAGTTGGGAGCAACCCGCGCATTAGGGTTTTGCATAGCCCGTTTGTAGACACCTTTTGGTATCTTGGGAAAAGGCTCTATTTGCCTCTCTATGTGGAGAGGTACAAATGACTCAAAAATCTCCTTATCTTTCTGCTACGTTTTCGGATTATAATTCTTGGCTCTCGTTTCCAAAAGATTGTGTGAGTTAACCATTTTCATATATGACTGATCAGCTGATGTGGCACGATTAGTGCCCCCAGTATTAGAGGTGCCATAAGCTAAACCTTGTCCCTTGGGAAAAGGATCCTTCAGAACAACGGGTTTCTTCTCACTTAACAGCTTCTGGGCTTCGTTGATAAGAGGACATTGATGAGTAAGGTGATCGTCCCACAAAGATTGCAGGGAAAATTCACCTTCTTCTTATCTTTTCTGCCCTCCTTGGAATTTTTCATTTTTGGGGGCTTTTGATGGTTCCCATCCCCTTTCTTGCCCTTGTTTTTATTGTTGCATTGCCGAGAACCCTTTTGGTTTGTCTACACATTTTGTAAAGATTATGTTTGTGAGGGGGATGGCGCAACAGTAGTTTCTTCCGCAACAGATTACTTCATGGAAAGTACATGTACTTGTTTCGTCAAAGCCTCCAGTGCGGATGATTTAATTGAACCAATAATTCCATCGGCATGAGGTCTAGGTTTGGGCTTACCAAGATCTATATTATATCTCAGTGCATTAGGTATATGTTAAGATTCAATATGCTAAGACAGAAAATATCAGCATTACATTCCATTTCACAACAATAGCATATACAAGATCACTGAAAGAACAACAAGCACAACATAAACACAAGAGCCACAGATTTATCCTGGGAAACCCTCATGGGATAGAAAACCCAGCAAAGCTTCCTCAATATAGATGACCAACAATACAGAGATGTAATCCACAAGCATGAGCTCCTTCTCCTCCATAGAAGATCTCTCTCTCTCACTTATGCGCCATTCACAAGTGAGTGCAATATGTTTCAAATGAGTAACACACCTCCTCTGTTTATACACAACTCCGACTTGTATTTTATATTAACTAGGTCAGGCCCCAACTTAACCACTAGGTTAAACACCCCATTACAACTGACTGGGTCAACCCCTCTAGGGTGGTCTAATAACCCTTTGACCCACATAACACATACAGGGCCGACCCCTATTAGGGAAGTCTAACAACCCAAGTTACCACATTCCGACGGAGGAATAAACATCTCTGGATATACAATAAGGTCTTCACGGAGGAATGAAACATCTCCGGAATAATAAAGTACAAATATAATATTCTTAGAAGTTACAATATTTCAACACTCCCCCTTAACGAGAAGGATATTATAACAACACTGCACGAGCAAGGAGTCACCAACATCATACATGATACATCTATAAATCATTGAAAGCTTTCTTTATACATCATCAGTAACTCAAGCAATTACTGGATCATCTTCAATACTGGAACATCAACATCTTCAGTACTGAGTCTTCATCTTCTGCAGCATTCGAACAGCCACAATAACATCATCATCTGGATCCTCTCGATCAACAGTATCGACATCACATGATCATCAGCATCATCATCACACGATCATCAACATCGTCATCACACGATCATCAGCATCGTCATCACACGATCAACATCATTGTCATCATATGATCAACATCATCGTCATCAACTAGATCCTCTCGATCAACAACACAATAGCAGCATACCCTACAACACACATGATCTATTTAAGACACCATATCATGTCTAGGGATGATGCAGTCCACTCGTTAACTCAGACAAAGTCTAAGGACCACTTCTCAGAGACATATGTCTACGGATCAATTCAGGGACCGAAGTCCGGGGATGATACAATCCCTTCACTCTCGGAGACATCTGTCTGCGGATCAGTTTAGGACTAAGGTCCAAGGATGATACAATCCTCTCACTCTCGGAGACATCTATCTGCGGCTCATTTTAGGACTAAATTCTAAGGATGATACAATCCACTCACTCTCAGAGACATCTGTCTGTAGCTCAGTTTAGGACTAAAGTCCAAGGATGATACAATCCACTCACTCTCGGAAACATCTATCTGTGGCTCAATTTAGGACTAAAGTCCAGGGATGATACAATCCACTCACTCTCGGAGACATCTGTTTGCAGCTCAGTTTTGGACTAAATTCCAGGGATGATACAATCCACTCACTCTCGGAGACATCTATTTGCAGCTCAGTTTAGGACTAAAGTCCAGGGATGATACAATCCACTCACTCTCGAAGACATCTGTCTACGGATCACTTTAGGACTGAAGTCCAAGGATGATACAATCCCCTTACTCTTGGAGACATCTATCTGTGGATCACATTAGGACTAAAGTCCAAGGATGATACAATCCCCTTACTCTCGAAGACATCTGTCTACGGATCACTTTAGGACTGAATTCCAAGGATGATACAATCCTCTCATGTACATTTTAAACCAAACGCTCAGGGACAATGCAGTCCTATCATGTACATTTTGAACTAAATGTTTAGGGACGATGCAATCCTATCATGTACATTTTGAACTAAACGTTCAGGGACGATGTAGTCCTATCATGTATGTTTTGAACTAAACATTTAGGGATGATGCAGTCCTATCACGTACATTTTGAACTAAACGTTCAGGGATGATGCAATCCTATCACGTCCATTAGGGACTTCTTTCTCGGAGACATATGTCTACGTTTATATTGTAAGTGTCGTAACTTATACTTGATGGGTTATTAGACCACCTTGTTGGGGTCGGCCCTGTATAAGTCATGTGGGTCGAAGGGTTATTAGACCACCCTATTGGGGGTTGGCCATGTGGGTCAAAGGGTTATTAGACCACCCTATTGGGTGTTGGACCAATTAGCATTATGTTATGTGATTAAGTTAAGGCCGACCTAGTAAAGGTTATTAGGCAAGTCAAGTCAAGTATAAATAGAGTCCGGGAGGCACTCTATTTCATCATTCTATTCTCTCTCACACTCTCGGGAGAGTGGCGCAATTGTGGAGGAGGAGAAGCTACTGCTAGGAGATGTCTATCTCTTATGCTTGGGTTGTATCATTGCTCTATCTATCTCTGAGGAAGTTATTGGGGTTTTCCACCTTTATGGTTTTTCCCAAGTAAACTCTGTGTCTCTTGTGTACTTGCATTATTGTGTCCATGGTTGATATGCTGTAGCTATGTTGTACATGTTGTTCTCTCAGTTAACATCCTAGATCAGATTGAAGTAAATTCTGAAAAATTAGCATGGTATCAGAGCTAGCCTGAAAGAAGGCATGGTATGGCATGTATGACACTTGTTGCACTTGCGATGCTAAGGCTTGATATAGAAAAAACCAGTCATCGTAGAAATTTCGCTATAAATAAATTTGGGCAAGGTTTGAAGGTCTGAAAATCGTACAAGGAGAAGCTAAGATCCCCATGTACCTTGTGTCCAAAGGAAGACCTCTAATTTGTTGTACTTTGTGATTTATGATCTGTACAATATAGGGTTTCTGCCTCTTCTAGATCTTAGTGATAAACAGGTGACCTTGGAAAAAAGGTCATAACGTGGGCTATGAAGCTCCAAATAAAATTTCGTAAAAAGTGACAAGTAGTACACGGACTTTAATTTCTCAGGTAACTTTTTTAGAGGCCGAAACTGAACCAGTGACACGTGGCACACCGTACAAGTTCGATCTCCTGTTTTATCCCATAAACAGGTCACATTGTGACACTTGGCATAACTCTCTCTCGGAGAATCCATTTGAGGTCAGACCTATGGGGTTGGAAATATGAAAGGTCAGGATATCACAAGAACCATTTTCAGAACCTGTGAATCGAAAGGTTCGGAGTTACACCATAAACAATTAGGTACATATTTTTGTCAAAATAGAATTATTTTTTAGCACCTTCATTCATGGCTTCCGGAATTTAGGGTTTCGGAGAAAGTTGGAATTTTTGTAATCGGAGACTACGGATGAATGCTACTCATCAAAATCAAAATTTAGAGACCAAGATCAGAATTTTTGGTTGGGCAGAAGGTCGGGCTTGATCAGACTCTAGTTTGGGACTTTGATCATAAAAGTGAAAAATTAGGGCTTTTGCAAAAATGGGAATTTTTGAAATCTGTGACCACGGCTGGAAGCTCCTCGGAAAACTAGAAGCTTAGAGCTTTGGATCGAACCTTTTGATTGGAAAGAAGGGTGGGATTTATCAAACCCTAGTTTGGGGTCATGTCTAGTGATTTCGAAAGTTTCAAAGGCAAATTTGAGGGGTGAAACTTTGCAGTTTTCAAATTCTGAGTATACCAAGTTGATCAGATCATCAAGGTGCATCTTTCTATCCTTTGAGAAGTTTGAAATTCAAAATTTGAATTTTTAGGGTTTCCCTGACAAACCCTAATCTAGCTCTAGATCTAGTTCCTGCAAATTAAGTGGATTGGGTTAATCCTAGAAGAGAATGGATTGGTCACCTGCATAAGTGAAGAAGTTCATGTTTCAGAGGGAGATGAGGCTAAGGCCTTGCATAAGAAGATTACAAGCAATCTCAATAGGTATGACTTATCTAGGTATGTTTCGAGATTTGTTCATGATTAAGTTTATGGTATGTTTGTCTTCATGTTATTACGATTAGTACAATCTTGATTAAATTTAGACTTGTCGTATCACTTTAATAAAATTATGAATGCATGATAGAAGATATTCATTGATTAGGGTGTTGACACTTATGATTGTACTAATGCATTATGGTGTTGTATGAGGTTTATATTGTCCGCTAACATGAAAGGTACACCAAGAAAGACAAATCATGTTCTAGTTCAAGAACATATGATCATGATGACATGAGGACAAAGATTCATCCATTGTCATGAATCACTTAGAAGATCTATTTGCGAGGTATGTATAACTTGTTTCTATAATGGTTAACCTATGAGATATGCAGGTTACTAGCACAAGTCATTGAAGAGAACAAGAAGACATCATGTGGGTATGTTAGACATAACTAGCTAACATACCAATCCAGGTATGTTTTTCCTATATCAAGTTAGAATCCTACCTTGTGTTAGGATCCCTTATATAAGTATACTTGGTATGATTGGTTATGTTTATTCATAAAGTTAGAAATATAAGTAATCAAGGGTTTATGTATTTTATGTCGCTTATCTTGATTGATGATTTAACTAACCAGAAGAGTCCTATGATCAAATAAGAATATGCATGAGTAAAAGAAGACTTCCCTGAAACCTTGAATACCAATGTTTATTATCTGTGTTTGAAATGACCATGACTATACATGTTTAAGATTATTGTGTTTTGATAGTATTAAGATTATACTAATGAATGTGTGATTATGTATGAGACCTCGAGGATAACACAATGATGATACTAATAAGCATGCATAGTGATGGATATAAGTTCAAGGACAGGTAATCCAGAAAGCAAAGATCAAGAGGGAGCACACTCCAGTTGTTCCTACAAGGAAGCAGAGATCAAGAGGGAGCACACTCCAGTTGTTCCTACAAGAAAGCAAAGATCAAGAGAGAGCACACTCCAATTGTTCCTGCAAGGAAGCAAAAATCAAGAAGGAGCACACTTCAGTAGTTTCTGCAAGGATGCAGATATTCAAAGGGAGTTGACCACTTCTCACAATCCACATCAGAATGGAGTTGCAGAAAAGAAGCTTAGACCGAGAGGGAGTCAACCCAACAAACAAACAAAGATAAGTATTTGAATTATCATTCCTTGCATATTTTATCATTTAATAATGTATACACTCATGTTCCTAGAATTAGGTTGTTTATTATGCATATTAGAATAGTTGCATTCATGAACAATATACTACTAATATACATGGGTAAGTGGCTTGTGGCACTGTACAACATTCCATTGCTACTTATCTAGAATGAAACCTCTTTGCTGACATGTTGGGAGTTGTGCACACTCTTAACAATGTTCTGGTAGAGATTGGAAGGCATCTAGAAAGTTATGGGATATGGATAAATGTTGTATTGAAGCATTGGCTAAGATAATTGCATGACTGTATGGCATATTTCTTTATGTGTAAGAATTTGTTCTAAAAACTATGAGATGTTTTCTAATCATGCAATTTAACTTGTTGTGTAGGAAAGATCGTATACCATCACCTACAAAAGAAGGACTACAACATTTGTTCAGCAACAAAGTTATCTATTGAAAATATTGAAGATATTGAAGTTCCCAAGATCTAGGAAGAATGCCATGATCGAGGAGTATCGGTCAATCATGAAGATGTTTGGGATGCTGTCCCAAGACCTGAAGGGGAGTTTGTAGTGACTTCCAAGAGGACCTACAAGATCAAGCATGCTGCAGGTGGTAGCATAGAGACTTTTGCTCCTGTAGCCAGATATACTTCCATTAGATCCGTACTTGCTCTGGCTGCAGTGATGAAATGGAAGATACACTAGATGGATTTCAAGACAGCTTTCTTGAATGGTGTAGTTGAAGAAGAAGTGTATGTGGAGCAGTCACTTGGTTCTGAGACACATGACGGGGAGTCATATATGTGTAGAACTTGGTATTGTAGGATAGACAACTTTCTATCCAGTTTGGGCTTTACCAAGAGTAAAGAGGATTCCAACCTTTACTACAAGGTTGAGGAAGGAAATCCAATGATACTAATTTTTTATATGGATTACATGTTTATTAAAAGTGAAGATAGATTGATTGTCGACATGCAGTGGAAGCTTGCTGCTGAGTTCGAGATGAAGAACTTGTGGATGATGCACTATTTTCTAGGTATGGAGGTGTGGCAGAGTGCAGATGGAATCTTCCTTGGACAAGGGAAGTATGCAGTAGAGATCCTGAAGAGGTTCGGGATGATGGACTGCAAGGCCATGGCCACACCTATGGCATCAAACTTGAAGCTTCTGTGTGATGCTTCATCTGAGCCGGTTGATATCACTATGTATTGTCAGATGATTGGGTCCTTGATGTACCTGACGAACACGAGACTAGATATTTGATTTGCGGTGAACACATTGAGCCAGTTCTTGACGGATCCAAGGAGTGTTCACCTGGTTGCTGTAAAGAATATTCTAAGGTACCTGAAGGGTACAGTTGATTATGGGCTCAAGTATGATGCAAATCAAAAGTTTAACCTACAGGGTTATGTTGATTCAGATTGGGCAGGCAGTGCTGCAGATAGGAAGAGAACTTCTTGGTACTGCTTCAGTATGGGATCAGGCTTGATATCTTTGTTTAGTAGGAAGCATTCCTGCATAACACTGGGTACAACCGAAGCAAAGTATGTTGCAACGGATGAGCAGGTTGCAGATGTATTGACCAAGCCGTTGGCCAAAGTGCAGTTTGAGTACTTCAGAGAGAGGCTTGGTGCACTTCAGATCGAGGTTCCTTCCAAAGGGAAGTGATGAGTCCAGAAGATGTAGATGCACATGAGATTTTCTGACATGGTTGATGTGTTCTCCCATGGTCATGATGTAATTGCTGAGCCATTCTCACATGGTGGTAGATGTGTTCTCCCATGGTGTAGATGTAAGGGCTGAATCCATTTTTCACATGGTGGTAGATATGTTCTCCCATGGTGAAAAATTAAGGGCTGGATCCTTCCCCGAATGGTGGTAGATGTGTTCTCCCATGTCGGTGGTGTAAGTACTGGATGATGTGCATCTGGGATATGCTTCATGGACGATGAGATGATCTGAAGAGGGCGATGCTATGATGATCAGGAGGATAATGGATGATGAGCATCAGGACGATGCTCCAGTTACTGCTCTATATATGTATATGCATCATGTTGGATGCTTGTTATGATCAGTTGGATCATCTATGTATGTATGCATCATGTTGGATGCTGGATATGGTCAGTTGGATCATTTATGTATGTATGCATCATGTTAGATGCTGGATATGATCAGTTGGATCATTTGTATGTATCATGTTGGATGCTTGGACCATGTATCTGTATATGTATCAGGTGGATACTTTGTATGATCAGGTAGATCATGTATGTTGATATGTATCAGGTAGATACATTGTGTGATCAGGTGGATCATGTATCTATGTAGGTATTAGGAGGATACATTGTATGATCAGGTGGATCATGAATGATGATATGTATCAGGTAGATACTTGGTATGCATCGGGTAGATGCATTGTATGATCAGGATGATCATGGTTGACGAGCTTCAGGATGTTTCTCCAGATGACATGCATCCGGACGATGCAGTGATGATGATCAGGATGATTATGTGTACATCAGGATGATGTATGGTGAGTATCAGGTTGATACTTTGTGGCCGTGGAACAGGTTGTGCAGATGAGCATGTCTGGGAGATCTTATAGGTCGGAGTTGTGTACCCGTAACAGCCTAGGATGCTCTTTCGAGACATTGCTCTGGGAGGACATATAATAGTGCCCTGGGAGATCCTTCAGGTCGGAGTTGTGTACTCGTAACATCCTGGGATGCTCTTTTGAGGTTTTGTCCTATGGCATATAATAGCGCCCTGGGAGATCCTTTAGGTCGGAGTTGTGTACCTGTAACATCCTGGGATGCTCTTTCAAGGTTTTTCCATGACCACATGTAATTTGTGCCCTGGGAGATCCTACAGGTCGGAGTTGTGTACCCGTAACATCCCGGGATGCTCTTACGAGGTTTTGTGGTGACCACATGTAATTTGTGCCCTGGGAGATCCTACAGGTCGGAGTTGTGTGCCCGTAACATCTTGGGATGCTCTTTCAAGGTTTTGTGGTGGGGTCACATGTAATAGCGCCTGGGAGATCCTACAAGTCGGATTTGTGTACCCGTAACATCCTAGGATGCTCTTTCGAGGTTTTGTTTTGCACGTAATAAGTCTTAAGGATTCGACAGTATGGCTAGTGATGATGAAGACCTACAGGTGGTGGGCCTACATCCAGTATGAAAAAGGACTGGCTCTGTAGAACTTCCTATGACAAGTAGATTCAGAGATTGATTGAGATAGCAGCAGCAGTGACGATGACGATTATCCAATGACGATGATCCAGAGAAGAAGACTTGTGCTAGAAGACCTGTGTCGAGAAATACCTTCCTAGTTAAGAGGGAGTGTTGATGTATATGTAACTTCGGAATGTATTTCATATATGTATATTGTACTCCTATAGAGATGGTATTATTCCTCTATACAGAAGTGTTTGTATTCCTATAGAGATGTTATTATTCCTCTATACGAAAGTGTCGTCATTTATATTGTAAGTGTCGTAACTTATACTTGATGGGTTATTAGACCACCTTGTTGGGGTCAGCCCTGTATAAGTCATGTGGGTCGAAGGGTTATTAGACCACCCTATTGGGGGTCGGCCATGTGGGTCAAAGGGTTATTAGACCACCCTATTGGGTGTCGGCCTAGTCAGCATTATGTTATGTGGTTAAGTTAAGGCCGACCTAGTAAAGGTTATTAGGCAAGTCAAGTCAAGTATAAATAGAGTGTGGGAGGCACTCTATTTCATCATTCTATTCTCTCTCACACTCTCGAGAGAGTGGCGCACTTGTGGAGGAGGAGAAGCTGCTGCTAGAAGATGTCTATCTCTTATGCTTGGGTTGTATCATTTCTCTATCTATCTCTGAGGAAGTTATTGGAGTTTTTCACCTTTATGGTTTTCCCCAAGTAAACTCTGTTTCTCTTGTATACTTGCATTATTGTGTCCATGATTGACATGCTGTAGATGTGCTGTACATGTTGTTCTATCAGTTAACATCCTAGATCAGATTGAAGTAAATTCTGAAAAATTAACACATGTTGACATGATAACTTATTATGCATACAGATATGATTTACATAGTTATGCAACTATCTTGACCAATACTTTGGCACAACACTTTTCCATATCATGTATGCATACAGTGGCTATCTAGATGACTTCCATCTCTACCAGAACATACTATCGAGAGCGTGCACAGCTCTTAGCATGTCAGAAAAGAGGTTTCATTCTAGACAAGCAACAATGGAATGTTTTGTCCAACTTACCAATCATATGCATATTAGTAGTATACTGTTCAATGCTATATGAATGCTTACACTCAGCATGATATATTCTAGGAATACAAATATGCATACAACTCTTATAAGCAATATCATTTACTATTTCAGATATTCAAATAACAACTCAAATACTTATCTTTTATGTTTGTGTGGTTGCCTCCCGCTTGATCTTTATACGTCTTTTGAACTTCTATTCATTTGGTACCACTATACATGCTTAAGAGTGCACTAGTGTCATCCTCATGATCTCATACACAAACATACATTCATTAGTATAATCTCAATACTATCAAAGCATTATAATTCTAAATAATCTTAAGTATGTATGGTCATGATCATTTCATACATAGGTATACTTACCTAAGATCCTAACAAAGTAGGATTCTAACTTGATATAGGAAAACATACCTGGATTATCAAGCTTGGTTATGTCTTAACATACCCAAACAATATCTTCTTTTGTTCTCTTCAACGATTTAGAGATATTGTGCTAGAACTTGCATATCTCATAGGTTAAGCATAGTAGAACAAATTCATACATACCTTGTAAGTAGAACTTCTATGTGATCAAGGATTATGGATGAGTCTTTGTCTTCATGTCATCATGGTCATGGAACTTGATTTGTCTTTCTTGATGTACCTGTATCTTGTTAGCAGACAACATCAACCTCATACAACACCATAGTGCATTAGTACAATCATATAACCCTAATCAATGAATGTCTTCTATCATTCACATGCATTCATACTTTTACTAGGGTGATAAGACAATTCTAACATTAATCAATATTGTACTGACCTAAATAATATGAAGACAAACATATTATGAACTTAATCAAGAATCATATTTCAAAACATACCTGTATCTCCTTAAGTCATACCTGTCGAGATTTCTTGTAGTCTTCTTATGTAAGGCCTTAGCCTCATCTCCCCCTGAAACTGGATCTGGAGCTCGATTAGGGTTTGTCAGAGAAACCCCAAAAATTCAAACTTTGACTTTCACACTTCTGAATGGATGGAAAGATGTGCCTTGCTGAGCTGATCAAACTAGAATACTTCAATTTTGAAATCTTCAAAATTTGACCCCTCAAAATTGCCTTTGAAACTTCTAGATCTTTTGGACATGATCCTGAACTAGGGTTTGATGAAGCCCACCATTCTGCCCAGTCAAAATATTCGACCCAAAGCTCTAAGCTCTTCTTTTTCTGAGGAGCTTCCATCCGTGGTCATAGACTTCAAAAATTCCAACTTTTGCAGAAGCCCTAATTTTCCACCTTTCTGATCAAAATCCCGAACTAGGGTTTGATCAAGCCCACTCTTCTGACCAACCAAAAATTTCAATCTTGGTCTCTAAATTTTGATTTTGATGAGTATTCAGCCGTGGACTCCGATTACAAAAATTCCAACTTTCACCGAAGCCCTAATTCCCAGAGCCATGAATAAAGGTGCTCAAAATCCAATTTTGTTTTGATAGAAATATGCACCTGATTGTTTCTGGTGTAACTCTTAAATTATGAATCCACAGGGTCAAAACCTTTGACCTGTGGTATCCCAACCTATCATCTTTCCAACCCCATAGGTATGACCTCAATTGGATTCTCTGAAAGAGAGTTATGCCAAGTGTCGCAACGTGCCCTATTTATGGGATAAAATAGGAGAGCGAACTTGTACGGCGTGCCACGTGTCACTAGTTCAACTTCGGCCTCTGAAAAAGTTACTTGAGCAACTACAGTCTATTCTCTACCTGTCACATTTTATGAAATTTCATTTGGATCTTCCTATCCCAATTTGTGACCTTTTTTCCTAGGTCACCTGTTTATGACTCAGATTTGGAAGAGGCAGAAACCATAACTTGTACTGATTATAAATCACAAAGTACAACGAATTAGAGGGTGTCCTTTGGACACAAGGTACCTAGGGATGTTATCTATGACCTTGAAAGGTTTCAGATCCTGAAAATTTTCCAAAATGGATTTATAGTGAAAGTTCGACAATGACTTCTTTTTGCTATATAAAACCCTAACCTTCAAATTGTCATAAGTGAAGCAAGTGTCGTAAGTGCCATACATTGCCTTCCTTCAGGCTAGCTCTGATACCATGTTAAGATTCAATATGCTAAGATAGAAAATATCAGCATTACATTCCATTTCACAACAATAGCATATATAGGATCACTGAAAGAACAACAAGCACAGCATAAACACAAGAGACACAGATTTATCCTGGGAAACGCTCATGGGGTAGAAAACCCAGCAAAGCTTCCTCAATATAGATGACCATCAATACAGAGATGTAATCCACAAGCATGAGCTCCTTCTCCTCCATAGCATATCTCTCTCTCTCACTTATGCGCCATTCACAAGTGAGTGCAATGTGTTTAAATGAGGAACACACCTCCTCTATTTATACACAACTCCGACTTGTATTTTATATTAACTAGGTTGGCCCCAACTTAACCACTGGGTTAAACACCCCATTACAACTGACTGGTCCGACCCCTCTAGGGTGTTCTAATAACCCTTTGACCCACATAACACATACAGGGCCGACCCACACTAGGGAAGTCTAATAAACCAAGTTAGCACATTCCGATGGAGGAATAAACATCTCTGGATATACAATAAAGTCTTCATGGAGGAATGAAACATCTCCGGAATAATAAAGTACAAATATAATATTCTTAGAAGTTACAATATTTCAACAGTA
The DNA here is from genome assembly GCA_027924585.1 of Larix kaempferi. Classification (NCBI taxonomy): domain Eukaryota; kingdom Viridiplantae; phylum Streptophyta; class Pinopsida; order Pinales; family Pinaceae; genus Larix; species Larix kaempferi. Next base: position 67,806 of record BSBM01001711.1, read on the forward strand.
TAATCTTGTAAAGGATCCCAAATTGAGCATAGACTAGGTCCAGCTATTGGATCCTTAATATTGCTTCCTCTTCAGTTGTTACCCCAGAATTTGAAACATCTTTAGAGACGTAAGGGAGCAGTGATTTTAAATACCACTCCAAAAGAAACTCTGGGGGAATCTCAGCCTTAATGAGCTGCTTCTGTCTTCTCCACTCTTGAATGTGATAAGAAAGGTGAGTGGCTTTTTTTTTGTCTAAATGTAGAAATAATATATGTGCTGGCATCGTACTGGAAGGGGAGCTAGAAGTGATTCAAAAAGACAGTTGTTAAATCCCAAAAATTATCATATGGTGCAGCAGGGACTTCAATGTACCATTTAGCTACTACACTCGTTAAGGTTCTCTTAAAGAGCCTCAATCGAATTGAGTCATCGTTTAAGGAGTTCAAGGAGCACCAGAGATGAAAGGTTGTAACATGATCTCCAGGATCTTCACTAGTCTTACATTTGCATTTCGGAATGTCCGAGGGAAGCTTGGTTGGGACCAAAGGCCAAGTAGGGTTGTGACATACCGGATCCTTCATGATTTTCGAAAGGTCTGGAAAATTCAAAGTTGCCAAAAATGAAAAATGAGGTTGGAGGAGTTTGGTAAGGGGAACCAACCGAAACCTGGCTCCTATAATGTTGGTTGGGGTTTCCCCCAGCCACCGGTTGTGAAGAAGGAACATTCTGAAAGTTTCTCTAGCCAAAGGCTAATGGATTAATTCCTTGTGGTGTTTTTCACTGCAGTTGGGTATTGGAACCCCTGAAATGTGGGTTAGTGTAACTGTTATATCCCATTCCACCAAATAATGAAAAGGGAGTACTCTCTACAGGTACATTAGAAGTTTGCACATTGCAATAATGTGCATTAAAACCTATGAAGGGGTTATAACCTAGCATAGATGTAGTAGACGAGGTATGCATTGAGCCCACAAATGGCATAGAAGGAGCTATGTGTCCTCCAAGCCAAGGAAATCCTTGATTAAATGGAGAAGAAGTAGGGTTAACTTGGAATTGATGAATAAAGGGGGAAGATGTGAAAGAAACCGAGGGTATCCCTGAAAAAGGAATACTAGATGGGCCAATGGAGGATCCAAAAGGCATAGATGTTGTCACACCTTGAGTACTAGAAAAACCAGAGGAACCAAAATTGAAACTGAAGGGGGTGCTCTGAGTAGAAGTAAACTGTAGCTAGCTCGATGTGGATGTGTCAAAATGAGGATGAGATAGAACTCCTGACATAATAGTTGAAGTGGGAGTATGAGGCACCCCCGATCCATCCCCTGTGTTATCCATACCAAAACCAGGTGTAAACCTATATACACTCAATTCAGGTATCCCTAAAGAAACAACTCTTTCTAGCAAAGGGTCATTGGGTCCAATTAATGGAGGGTTGAATGGTCTTGCAAACTCTTCAATAGGAAAATATTCAACCTCAATAGTTTCCTGAACCAGCTAAGTTTGAGAAATGAGATGTAGCTCTCTAGGGTGTTCAGTTGTACCCTTGAGTTCATATGAACCACGTGAGTCAGTTTGGCGCCGCTGAGGTGGCGATGGAGGATCCACTATATATGGAGGAATTTTTTGCAACCTTGTGACCTACAAAGAGGGTAGCCCTCCTCACTTGCAAAAAATATAAGCTAAGTATTAAACCTAGTGGCCACTACAACAGCGGGGAACAAACAAGACACCACTATAAAATTTTCCTAAAGTAATCAAGACCAGGCAAACAGAGATGATACTCTCAAAGGAAAGTCTAGGATGATCAGGGCCCATAACCAACCAATATAGTCGTGAAGGATAGTTACCCGGGGTCCACATTACAGAGTCTCTGGGTGCAAGTGTTTGAATCACCAACCGCCCTCCCAAATCACTGCGAGGGATTTCCTCCCACATCTGTCCTAGGTACAATGCAAATATCCTTCCACTATCACATGTGTAGAGCCCTATAATTCAAATATACTAAAGGCTACCACAGTTGTAGAAAGAGTCCCGGGGGATAGTCACAGGTCTATCCAAGACGCATGGGCAGGGTAACAAAGCCCAAAATCCAAAAGTACACAACACACTAATGGATCCTCGTACGTGAATTAGCTCTGGTGTATGCTCGAATGAAAAGTAGGGGGGTATCCCCAACAGTCCAATCTCGCATGACCTCGTGCTTAAATCTGGTTTTAGTAGAGCTTCCCAACACACCTCCACAAAAGTGGATTTACCTAAAAGACAGTATTACTACGATTTTGAAGTTTGAATGCTTTTGGAAAGTTGAAAGTGATCTATTCCAAAACCCTAACCCGAACTAGTTAGCTTGTGTAACTAAAAAAGAAAATGTTACTAATGAATTTTATTAATGATTCTTTTTTAAAGGCTATATTACTCAAAAGGGTAGTGCTTTGTGTGGTGATGGTTGCAACTGAAAGAAAATGTGTATATAAAATGTAAAAACTTCACAATTTTTCTAACTTGCTTATCTTTCAAAACATGAAATGCAAAGTAAACCTAAACATTAAAAAAAAAAAAAAAAAAAAAAAAATTCAAAGAAGAAAAGCATACACAACTTCTATCTACTTCGAAAAAATGAAAATTCTTGCTATAAGGAAAAAGTTCTTTTTTAATTTGATTTTTATTCAATCATGAAAGGGCTGAAAATAAACATGAACAAACAAGAATCGTCAACAGTGCAATGCAAAGAGAAGATGACCCAAAACCAAAGCAATCATAACTTTTACAAGGCTGAAAAAGACCAACCCAACAAGTTGCTTCAGGAAACCTGGAAGTAACTCAAGTTTGGAAACAAAATGAAAGAAACGACAATTGATATGTAAGACGGAAAGCAAAGACTCTTATGCAGAGATCGGTTTGTTCCTGAATATCAGTGACTAAAGAGGATGAAATCCAAGCACTTGCCAAACACAATACGGGCTAGAAAGTAAGGGGTAGCTTCACAAGCACAATAAACCAAAGGAGATCTCTTAAAGTGACTGTAGAAAATACTCAGATCAATACTCAGAAGCATTAAATAGGTGTCAGACCAATAAACAAAATTCCAAATCTAGAAAAAGCAACCTTAAGACCAAACCCTAATATAAAAAACAAAAGTCTTGGGAAAAGTTCGTGACTGTAACATGCAAAAGCAAGTGGGTGCAACTAGATAACCGTGGGTACTGATATAAGCAACTCGCGAGTGTAACTAAATAACCGCGCCTGTAACTATAGGAAACTCGTAGGTGGGATCTGAAAAAATTAAAAAAAGAAAGAAATTTGCAAATCAAAACAGAATTGAGTCAAGCACAAGAGTCAAGGATACTCTAGACACCTTTATAGATATCAAAAAAGTTATAAAAGACTAAAAGAACATACACATAAATATAAACATATATACACATAAATATTTGCAAACATTGTTATTAAGAAAATAGGATCAGGGTTAGGAGAAATGTGTACCTTATTCTAGAAGGTTGATCCAAGCTTTTCTCCCTCTGTTCTCCAATGCAACAACCTGCAAAAAAAACATAAAACCTTCCTCAAACTAGTTTGACCACAAATAAGAGATTGATATTAATAATACAACATAACTTCAACTTGTAATCAAAATGCAATAGGCATAAGCAAATCTATTGGAAAGGGAATAATTTCCAAATCTTTATTGACAAATGCAGAAAGTACATAAAGCTATACCTGTCCTGCATCGTCACTATCGTAACCAGACCCTGGGCTCCTGCTCCTCTCTCTTAGATATGAATTTCTCCATCATAAATTTCTCCAATGATCATAAGGTCCCCTTCTCAATCCCCTCCCCTTGTATCTATGGCAAGGCAAGGAGGGCAGGTTCGAAAGGTGTTTGAGTTGGGAAGTTGGGGTAGTTTGGGTACCTGCCTCATCTAATCCCAATTCGTGTTTTTAATATATTTTTTAACTTTTTCTTAAGACACCCGCGACTATGATATAAGACAACTGGCGAGTGACTCGTGAGTGTCCTAACTTGCATCTAGCAGGTGCAGCTTTTTATTGACACCTGCGGGTTGTCAGTAGAAATACCTATGGTTAACCCGCTGGTTAGAAAGCATAAAGGTTGCGGTTATGTATTAAAATAGTTTGAGAGAGATGATTCTGAGGAAAGGATTGCAATGTGCAACTCTAGGTCATCTAGGGTCAAGGTAAGCTCTTCAATCCATGTTGTCCTTTTGTGTGACCGACAGGGACGGAGAAGTGTTAATTTGATTGATAAAACTTCTTTCACTAACTGATTGGTGTACAAGTTGGAACGGACGTGAGAAGATTAGTGGTCCATGTACCTGTTTTCTTGGACACTTCCTTCGCAAAAACAACATGATATTCCACTATCGTCAATGTTAGGCTTGCAATAGTCATCCAAGAATATCCATGTTGACATCAAGAGTAGCCATGTTGACAACTAGAAAATCCGTGTTGACAACAAGAACACCCATGTTGATAGCAAGAATGGCCGTGTTGACAGCAAGAATGGCCATGTTGACAGAAAGAGTATCCATGTTGACAACAAGAATAGCCATGTTGAGAGCAAGAACACCCATGTTGACAGCAAGAATGGCCACAGTAGTAGCTGGTCGTCCAAATTTTTTTGGTACCAGACCATGTTTTCAGCTTCCGTCTACCAGCATGGACACGCTCCCAAACTTGAGGACCCATTTCCAGCCATGATAGTAGCTGGTACTAGCTCATAGTCATCAACTGTCTACACTTAGTTACAAGACAAGTCGCGGTGAAGCTCATCTGTTTATCCAGCTCCAGTTATTTTTTTATTTTTTCGGGATGAAGAAAGATCTTGTTCTTGGGGGAGATGTTGGAGGAGCTTAGGTCGGTCGCCCGACTAGGTCCTTCGTTCGATCACTTTGGAGAACATGTCAAACCATCATGTCGACCACCACATGTTGAGTTAGTTAGTCACGTTGGTTTGGTTAGTGAACCGATGGGTCATTATGTAACCGTATGTAAACTATATATATATAGGATGGAGAGCCAGATACAAGCGGCACTGAGACATTGTATTGTATTGTACTTGGTCGTGAGTAATAGAAGACTTCTTCAATTTTCTACAATTACTTATCTTGTGTTGCTATCTATAGACTTGCTTGTTTGTTATATACCATGTATCCCTACTATCTATATACTTGCTTGTTTATAGACTTTTATGTGCATGAAGTATGAAACTTTTTTCTATATATATAGGCTTGAAAAGAGCAAATAGAAAACCTTTGTCTATCTCGTGATTGGACATAAAGGTTCCTTAAATAATAGAAAGAGTGATCTTGTATCGGAAATAATTGGTCAGCTGTATTAAATTATTTATTAATTTAATATACTTCCAAGCAATTCTTTTAATTCTTAAAGGCAAGTCGACGAGATAACTAGAACGTTTCAACATGCTACGAGAGCGAGATAAGGTTCTGAGTATATTTATTGATAAGAAAGTAAGGCATTCTAGGACACACTAATCTAATTCATCAGGTAACATTTACTAATTGACTCTTAAGGAATGTATTACCAAATAACAATGTCAAGAATAAGGTATTAAGGATAGGCCCTAATGGATAGCCCAACTGGTCGAATCTCTCAGCCAAAGCCGACCCTTTATCATGAGGTTATGGGTTTGATTATGCTTGGGTCCATCAGGATCAGGCTTGTGCTTTTCGGAAACATATATGTGATTTCTCCAATGTGGATGTGGGTTGGTGAACGTTGCATGGTCTACAACGTGCAACATCACTTAACTCCAACAGAGATTTGTATCGTGTGCTGTAATGATAGGTAATCATCCACTTCTCCTCTATTATTTGAGAGTAGAACTAAAATGCTTGGTGTTTGACCATGCTTAAAAATACTGATACTGAGTGCACACAAAAGTATTAATATGGTATAACGAGCAGATTAATATATATTTCGTCCACCACCAGTAGTCTTGCACGAATAATGTTCATTATCTATAGTTCGATAAAGAATATAAATTGCCAATAAATATAAGTTGTTTATACAATAACCATCTGATTGTCTTCCGGTTTTCTACTTCTGGAAAAAGGAATATATTGAAAGACACACAGGATCACACCTGGTTGCATGGGTAAGTGTCATCAATCGTAAGAAGATACAAGCTTTCATAATATCTCATGTAGGTGGTTTCGGGATCACGAGAAGTGGTTTTACATTACAATTTTTCATTCAACGGAACGATCCTCGACTCAACACGTGGTAAGAAGTAAAAGTTCCACTACTGCTTACCCTTTTCATTCTCCGCGCTAGTTGAAAGTGCGAAATCAACGTCCACCATAGATCTTTTATTCCGCCGCTCACCCACCATAGATTTGCTTCCTGACTTTAACACATACCAAAGGTTATTTTGCCAAATTTTACAATGTTATAAAACATGCACCTTTTCCTAGCGGATTCCCTATACGCCACATATCTCAACCCTCCTTGAATGGAAACCATTGATTTCTTATAAATTTTTACTATGATCCCATTTTTTCCTGGCGGAAACGTGTAATAAAGGTGAAATTTGTCTTAAATTACTTCATTTGACGCATCAAGTTTTTGCGGGCATTGTCTAGCCTCCATCGTATTTACTTGGCCGCCAAAATCTCCGTAGTAGTTTCGGGCAGTAGTTACGAGATAGAAATTTTGAGAGTTTGGGTTCCTGTTCCCTTGCAACAGCAAGAAATATCTAGTGCGGCAGTCGAAGATCGAGTAACAATTCCACGCAGTGGGCTCTGTTTTACGTTCGGTCCCATATATGTTCAACGCAGGTCAATCCCTATGTAGGTTCCATGATCGGTTCAGACTCTAGTTGCACACTGCCACACTCCAGTCACGCGCTGCCACACTTCAGTCACACACTCAGTCTACTCCAAAGCCCACGCACATTCCAAGCTATTAAACTCTTATATAAATGAATCTCTGGGATGGGGTTAGTTATTATTTTTGCTGCAATTTTTTTTTCAGCAAAAAAAACATACTATTGATATTCAAGTTGAATCAAATAGTACGTGGATGTTCAAGTCTTTAAAAGAATTATCAGCATAGTAACTTATCAGAGCTCAATCTTTTCTATATAAGTCTTTACAACAAAGGATAATGTAACTTTCAAAACCATATTACCAAAATACGACATCTAGAAACAGTCCCCAAATAGATCATCATTCAAAAATCCTTACAAATCCCATATCACATATGTGATGCCCCTGGAATTCTTCCCACACAATGACCCCTTCCTCGGCTTCCATAGCTTGTTTTGACAGTTTGTCCTCCAATGATTTATGCTGTCTGTAGATATGCTCATAGGATATGTTATTGAAAAGTTGAATTTCTGACATGATCCTGTTGCACCAGTGAAGAAGAGAGGTAACTTTTAAAATGTATCCTCTAGACGACTGCATTTATAAGGCAACATCTCCATAATATCATCAAGATTTGAATCCTCAGATCTGTAATGAAAGACGTTGGATTTAGAGGAGCTCACCAGCATACCTGAATCATCTTAATTTTTTTTAATAATCTCCTTAGAGCTCGCCCATTCATCAATAGAGTCTATCCCTGTTAGTAAGACATCATCTACAAATAAGATACGTGATAGAAATAAATCAGATGATATTTTAATACCCTTAATTTTACCTTCTGCTTTAGCATTAATTATCAATCTACTAAATCCTTCAATGATTAGCAGAAACAATAGAGGAGATAAGGGACATCCTTGTCTTATGCCCCTAGAGAATTTGAAGCAACCGAAGGGGCACCATTTATCAACACAACTATGTTTGTCGAGGACACACAGGCCATAATCCACTTTAATACCAATGGAGGAATACCAATTTGAATCAGAATGATTCTCGGGAAAAACCCAGTCAACTCTATCATATGCTTTCTCCAGGTCCATTTTGAGTAAGAAAGCCTTCATAGTCCCTATATCAAGAATGGCGAACATATTCCTTTTCACTACAACTTTATATACAAGACCATGACTAATTTATATATTAATTTTTTTATAAAGATGATGAACATATTTTGCATAAATTTAACATTAAGCTATGTAGCTCATAAATTTAACCTTAAACATGAGATTTATCATAATACTGTATAACCAGAACAATAAACCAAAATTACACATATTGTTGAGTCCATACCAATACTCCTTTTTTTTGTAAATAAGAAGAACCTTCTATTGCCTTAAAAACAGAGATTTACAATAGTCCACAAGCCCTCTCAATAAAGAGAAAACAAGCTTTAAAAGTCATAAAAATAGTCTCCTCCGAAGAGAAACAAGACCAAAACTAGAAGTTTGGAAATTCATAACCAATTTTAAACATCCATTATCCAAGAGAGCTACTAAAACGTTGTAAACAAGAGCTATAGACAGAAGTAAAAACCGAAATATTAAGAAAAACTTAGCAAAAACTACTACCGAGAGTAGTAACGTAAAGCACAGAGAGAACAACAAATTACTCCTGAGCACCACTGGTGGAATCAAGCTCAAGTTGAATTCCCATATGCTTAGCTATGACCAGCTGATTGTTGAGGATGCATTACAAAAGGAGCAACATTTCGTCTTGCAGAAGAAGGATTTCGCCATGCTGCTTGCCTTTCTCCACCAAGGTTATTCCAAGAACCATTTTTTGTGACCAATACATATCCCGGGATTTTTGGTATAAAGTGAGCCTGCCACGGGAGGAGCCCGGGTCGGGAACCAGTTCCATGAACTCTTTCTTTATTTCCTCAAAACCAAGGCATGTTCTATCCACATCTGTTTCCTCTTCATCCAAGTGGATTTTTTCCTGGACTAACTTAGGGATCTCCTTCTTGAAATGCTTGCACTTGTCCACTAAGAGCTTTTGAAAATGGATAGGAGCAGGCATGGGTTTCGAAAAGCAAAATTCAAGCATAGTGGAGCCACGACGAGGGTTCTTGCGAGGAGACATGATGCAGGCAGGGAGAGTGTCCAAATCCAATGAACCAAATAGATGTAGATTGAGGGAGAGGTGACGAGATAGCCAATCCTCCACTGTAACACAAGAACCAGTGCTAGGAGAAACAACGGAAAGGTGGCGAAAATTGAAGCAACGGTGAAGGTGGTGAACCAACACAAGGCTACTCAGAAAGTCACCCGGAGAAACACAACACTAAGCAGGATCAAAGCTGAAATTCCACTTACCAAGGATAATAGTCCAAACCAGGGGGTCGTAGGCACTAGAGACAGTGATACCTGGATTCCACAAATGATTCAAACCGAGAATGTCAATGAAATTCGCAGAGACGAGCAGAATGAGAGCAGAGGAGCTGTTCTGCAAACCAGAATGGACCCTAGAGTTATTCAAAAACGAGTAATTAACATGCATCATGGAAGATCTCCCATGCCTCCTCCATAATGCCTCTAACCAAACCATAAATATCCCACACTCCATCATAATGAACAACCAGCCTGCCTTTGAACCAAACCTCCGGCGCATAATTGCCAAACTCCCTCGGCCAATGTGAGCCTGTACGAGTTTGCAGGGTTCCATTACGCTCCACGAGGGAGAATGATCTAGATGATGCAAGTTTTAAGGGGGACGATGAGGTGGGTGCATGGGGGGTAGAACGTCCCACCATGTGATTCCCTCCTCCCTCCCAGCTATCTCTATGTCCACTCGCCGTGGGGACCATACCAATACTCCTTACTAAACATCATATAATCTAAACTACAATACATGACCCAAACACTAGTACTTATGATCTTTCCAGTCATAATACATCTAACAGACCAAATTAATAGGGGTTATCTAAATGGAGTTGTAGTTATATCAACAAGGGAGATATAGTTATCCATAGGATCAATTTCAGTTGAACAATTTGTTCAATGTTCCTTATTAAACTGGGTGGAATGGCATTTTTTTACCTCACTTTCTTTAAGTGTATGCATGGAAATATGTAATGTATTATTCATATCTAGTAATATTTTATTTAGCTTTTTTTTAATGAAACGTTGAGTTAATTTATTATTGTCAGTTGAAGTGTAATTTTTTTAATTAAATCCCTTCATGCTAGAAGGCTGGTATGAATATATAACCTTCAACATGAAATTAAGTTCAGCCCTTCAAATTTGATCCCTAATCCCTTTTCCAAAAATTTATATTAGTTAAATCCATATGTTTATATTGAAAATGTACCATTAATATCCTAAATATTCGTTTATACAATCTTTAGACTAATTTTAAAAATCAAATGTGCCACGTGTCACAATCTGAGCGTTCCACGTGTCACCCTGGGAAACTAGATATCAACATTTTAACAACAAAATTTATAGAAGTTTTTTCTTCAAAGAGTTTGCTGGCAAGTCGAAATTTTGTCAAAGAAAGAGAGGTCGCTCTTTTGTCAGGTTGTTCTATTTTGGGGTGTTGGAAGTAGATGCTGAGGAGAAAGAGCATATGCTCCTTCCTCTAGGGATCATTTTTAGGAGTGGCGAAAGTAGATATCGACACTCTAAACACAAATTTCATAGGATCATTGCTTCACACAATTTGCTGGCAAGTGGAAATATTCTCAGAGAAAGAGCGGTCGCTCTTTCTTCAAGTTGATCTATTTTTAAAATTCCCTCGTAAATGAAGGGGTGGCCGACCCTTCTTCTTCCTAGTATTATTTTCATAATAGTTCGAGACTACAATTAGAGTTGGTCGATTCTTCTTATGTTCTCCATTCTGGATATAGGTTAATTGCTAGATAAAGGTTTTCATGATTATCTACTAAACGAAGGGGCAACCGATCCTTCTTATCGGAAAATGGAAGTCGGGACAAACAATTTTTATATGTTATAACTTAGATGATGTCCAGGACCCTACTATTTACAGCGAAAGTCTGAAGTCGGGAATTGTTGGCCTAGCCTTCGTAGATCAAATATTTTTACATTTCTCTCATAAATGAAGGGTCGGCCGACCCTTTTTGTGCTCGGTATTCTTCCATTGTTCACCATTTTAGACATACATGAATTGACGTCTTAGCATTTGTAGGTTGAATATTTTTACAATTCCCTCATAAATGAAGGGGTGACCGACCCTTCTTCTGCCGAATATTCTATTCATAATAGTTCTAGAATGCAAGAAGGGTCGATCGATCCTTATTGTGTTCGTCATTCTGGATATAGGTGAATTGTTGGATATAGGTGTTCACAATTATCTACTAAATGAAGGGGCAACCGATCCTTCTCGTCGAAAAATGGAATTCGGGACAAACATTTTTATATGTTATAACTTAGTTGATGTCCGGTTCCCTACTATTTACAGTGGAAGTCAGAAGTCGAGAATTGTCAACCTAACCTTCGTAGATTAAATATTTTTACAATTCTCTCGTAAATGAAGCGTTGACCTACTGTTCTTGTGCTCAGTATTCTTCCAGTGTTCACCATTTTGGATATACATGAATTGATGGCCTAGCCTTCATAGGTTGAATATTTTTAAAATTCCCTCATAAATGAAGGGGCGACAGACCCTTCTTCTGCCCAGTATTATTTTCGTAATATTTATAGGCTACAAGAAGGGTCGATCGATCCTTCTTCTGTTTTCCATTCTAGGTAAAGTTAATTGTTGGATATAGGTGTTCACAATTATCCACTAAACGAAGGGGTGACCGATCCTTCCATGCGGAAAATGGAAGTCGGTACAAACATTTTCTATATATTATAACTTTTCTTATATTCGGATCCCTACTATTTACAGTGGAAGTCGGAAGGCGGGAATTGTCGGCCTAGCCTTCGTAGATTAAATATTTTTACATTTCTCTCGTAAATGAAGGGTCGGCCAACCCTTCTTTTGCTCTGTATTCCTACAATGTTCACCATTTTGGATATACATGAATTGACATCCTAGCCTTCGTATTTTGAATACGTTTTCAATTCCCTCATAAATGAAGGGGCGACCGACCCTTCATCTTCCGAGTATTCTTTTCATAATAGTTGTAGACTGCAAGAAGGGTCGGTCGATCCTTCTTTTGCTCAGTATTCTTCCAATGTTCACCATTTTGGATATACATGAATTGACGGCCCAAGCTTCATAGGTTGAATATTTTTACAATTCCCTCATAAATGAAGGGGCGGCCGACCCTTCTTTTTCCCAATATTCTTTTCATAATAGTTCTAACCTAGAAGAAGGTTCGGACGATCCTTCTTGTGTTCGCCATTCTGGATATAGGGAATTGCTGGATATAGGTGCTCATAATTATCTACTAAACGAAGGGGTGGCCGATATTTCTTATCAGAAAATGGAAGTTGGGACACATATTTTTTATATGTTATAACTTAGCTAATGTCCGAATCACTACTATTTATAGCGGAATTTGGAAGTCGGGTATTGTCGGCCTAGACTTCGTAGATTAAATATTTTTACATTTCTCTCATAAATTAAGGATCGATCAACCCTTCTTGTGCTAAGTATTCTTCCATTGTTCACCATTTTTTATATACATGAATTGATGGCCTAACCTTCATAGGTTGAATATTTTTACAATTCCCTCATAAATGAAGGGGCGACCGACCCTTCTTGTGCCCAGTATTCTGTTCATAGTAGTTCTAGACTTCAAGAAGGGTCGGCCGATCCTTCTTTTGTTCACCATTTTGGATATAGGTGTTCACAATTCTCTACTAAATGAAGTCACAACCGATCCTTCTTGTCAAAAGTCGGAAGTCGGGACAAACAATTTTATATGTTATAACTTAGCCAATGTCTGGGTCCCTACTATTTACAGCGGAAATCAAAAGTCGAGAATTGTTGACCTAGCCTTCGTAGCTTAAATATTTTTACATTTCTCTCATAAATGAAGGGTCGACCGACCCTTCTTATTGACTTATTTGATAATATATACTAGTGGGAAAATTATTCTTTGTTTAAAATAAATATTGTTTTTAATGTGCTCCTGTTATTTTATATTTCATAAATTGCTTCTGAAATGGATTTTGGTTCTAAACAATGTGTCATGTTATTTTATATTTCAGAAATCACTTATGAAATAGGTTTTGGTTCTCAACAATGTGTGGACCTCCTTTTGAATGGACTGAAAGTTGTTGAAGGAATCTCTTTTCTAGAAAGAAAAATATTGCATAATATCAGCATTCATGATGGATGTATCATTGCAAATGTTACCAAGACTTTAAATGCAAGTCTTCTATTGCTCTATCCATCAGAAGGTGCAGATACATTGTCAGAGGCAGTTGGTGGTTATATTCAATGGCCTGTATCTGAGATCGTTAACCACATTGGGTTGGCTCTTCACGAGAATGAGGTGAATGATATACCAACTTATACTTCACCGAGTGTAGAACATATCATTACAACTGAGAATAAATATTCTTTTATTATGAGAAAAGTAAAGTTGTTACATAAGTGTTCAAAATGTAAGGATTGCATTTCCATAGGTTTTGTAACAAATGTGAGTGGGATTGATTTTGTTGGGGGACATTTTTGAGTGACTTCTCCTTTGGTATTTTAGGGGATGAAGTGGTGTTTTCTTGTATGGCATGATGTCTAGGGTTGAGAAGTGGAGGTTTTGTTGTATGGACGATTAATAGAGTCATAGATTTTAATACAGAAACATTGCTTTATGTTGAAATCAATTTCAACAATAATAAATTTGAAACTACTTCGAAGGTATTAAGAGAAAATCACAATTTCAAGTTTGTGGGAGAGAAAGTTAATTTGATACATCAATGTTCTTTAAAGCCACATTATGTTGCTCGAGGAATAGTGCCAACTGTTTTTGAGGGATACTTTGTACAGTTAAAACCACTAGATGTTTTTGAGTTTGGTATTTTAGTTCATAAAGTATTCTGCAATTGCGAGGATTGTGGTGTATTTGAAGGCTCTCTTATAAGATGGTCTGCAAACAATTTTCTTGACCTCAATGATGTTCCTTTGGATGTTTTACTAAAAAAGAACTCAGACGAAGACATGGTCAACATTTGGAATATTTTATAAGAATGTCCTTTACATATGGTTCTTCCAGGTACTCCCCATTTTAAATATACAGATGTTAAAGGTAGTGGAACAAGGCCATACAATTCCATAAAGAGGCAAGCTGAAACTAAATTTTTTGAAATAAATTCAAGCTCGGTACCTCATAGGCTTGGAATTGATCAGGGTGCATTCCTTTATAAAATTGTCACTGAACATTGTTGCTCAAATCTTTGTATATCAAAAATTTCACTTCAATCGATAGTTGAATGTGTGAATAAATTTAATAGTATGAATGGAAATTCAAGAAGATAGTATGTTATAAATTCTATGGGATCAAATGCTCCTATGGCCAAAGAACAAGATGACAGAAAAAGAAGCATGTCTACAACAAGATTAGACACAATAGGCGTCTGTCAAAATGCATGGTATAAATGCCATGGGATAAAAAAGAGCACTTTCTACAATTATAAAAACATATTCTTGAATGGTGATGTGTGTGCATAGTAACAGTGGCCTGGAAAAATCTAGGGCAAACATTGTTGCACAGGTAGCTACTATTAATAAAATTGTAGAAGAGAATTCATACAAATATCCACATCTTACATGATTAATCAATGAAGATGGAACAAGGATAAACTTGAAATTATTGCCATCTAATATGTCCCATGGTTTGTTGGGAAAAATGGCAAAAGAAGAAATCGAAAGTATCGTTTTGCCTCCAGTATCACAATCCTCCTTTAGCAAGGTGATGAGAGAATATTTTTGAGATGTTAAAATTTATAAATCAAACTCATTTGCAAGGTGTAATGGCTGCATTACAATACAAGATAGGCTAAAGGGGACCATTGATCCAGCTGAGGTGGAAAGGTTGCAAAGACATCAGGAAGCTCATAATAAATATATCGCAAGTTGTTGCCAAGTATATTATTCTCACAGATTAGCTTCACAAAAAAATCCAAAGACTTTTCTGAGTATTGTTCATGATAAAATGGATAAGTCAAAGACTTCCATTTTAAGGATGAGTAACAAGGCAAAAGATTTAAGTAATGTTATGAATCTTCCCATATCATTGACTAGAATATTGACTCATGGGAACAAGACTGGGGGTTTTTCCCATTTCAGCCTCTCATTTTTATAGATGGGATCGAATTTCACTGTGACATCCCTGGCTAAATGCTTGAAAAGTCTTAAAGAACCAATGATTGATAAATATGGTGATTTTCTCTACAAAGGAAAAACATCTAAGCACCAATTGCATGATGCTCTATTGCAATCAGAGTCATATGAAAAGTGTGTGATATACAGAGAAGATGTAATGCAACACAATATATTATGTGTTGATGGTACTAATCAATGCATGCCAAATAGAAAACTACCACCCATATTGTTGTTGCAAATGGATAATTGTTCAGGCGATAACAAAAACCTCTTTGTATTTGCATTTTTATCTCTTTTAACAACAAGGAGAGTGTTTGAGATAGTTGAAGTTGGATTCCTCCCAGTTGGACACACCCATGAAGACATACATGGAACTTGGAAGGCTATCAATAAATCTAATGTGCAAGGATATATTTTCACTCTCGGAAATTATGGATACATAAAGGACATGCGAAGATCAAAATTTCTATGTCCCTTATCTGATTGATGAATTTTACGATTTTAAGAGTTTTGTGAATCCCCACCTTTTGGATGGAAATGCCAAGATCATCGGTATCAAAAAATGCAAGTTTTTAAAATTTCAGCTCATAGATAACATTCCAGTCATGCAATGGAGGGCATCACTTCGGGATGAAGCTTGGTGGTCTCCTATTCATCCCTGGTGGTCATTGCCATATGGTAGCGCAGAATTGTCGGTGGAGTAGCTTAGGTTATTAAATCTGCAATAAAAGAAACCTTTGGACATTGACGAAATAAAAAAAAAAGGAATAGAAACATATATTTCATTCTGGAATCGAGGGATTGAGAAGGAGGTGAACAATTTTGGCGTCCCAAGTTAAATTATTGGGAGGTTGTATATAAAGCTTTGGACAGTCCCTTCAAGAGTGTTGATTAGTCAGCAACTAATTTTGTTAATTTTTTTAGCATTAATTCACAATACTCTAGGATCTTTACTGAGAGAATAACATGTATAGTATATCAATGCATATCAATCATAACAAGCATGTCAATCATCACAAGAAGCAAAAGCATGAGAGACAATAGACACAGAGTTTCCCTAGGGAAAACCTTAAGGTGAAAAACCCCACAACTTCCTCAGAGATAGATAGAGCAATAGCTCAACCAAAGTAGAAACCAAAGTATAAGAGATATACTCCTCTTAGCAGCTGATCCTCCTCCTCACATGTGCGCCACTTTCTGAGTGAAGGAAGTGTGAGTTCTGAAGTAATCCAAATAGAGATCTCCCAATCTCTATTTATACTTGTCATGTTTTCCCAATAACCTTATGGGGCCGACTTGTCTAGCTAGGTACAATAACTTCATATTACATTATATCAGGCCAACCCCTTACAAGGTGGTCTAATAACCCATCGGCAAGTAAACATACTTGCGACACTTGTCAATACAAATGATGACACTTCTATATAGAGGAATAATACATCTCTATAGGGGTACAATAAATATATAGATGAAATACATTCCGAAGTTACATATACATCAACACTCCCTCTTAACTAGGAAGGTATTTCTCGACACAGATCATCTAGCACAAGCCTTCTTCTTTGGATCATCGTCATCGATGCATCATCGTCATCGTCACTGCTATTGCTATCTCAACCAATCTCTGAATCTACTTGTCATAGGAATTTCTACAGAGCCAGCCCTTTTTCATGCTGGATGTAGGCCCACCACCTACAGGTCTTCATCATCAATGGCCATACTGTGGATCCCAGGACTGATTACATGCATCAACAAAACCTAGTGTAGACTATAGGTTCTTTTACATGTTGACCTTCACAAAACCTACTCAGAGCATCCCAGGATGTTATGAGCAAACCGCTCTACCTGTCTAGATCTCGATAGAGCATCCTAGGCTGTTACGAGCACACTGCTCTACCTATCCAGATTTTAAAGAATCTTTTCTATGTGAACTTTCGCAAAACCTACTCAGAGCATCCCAGGATGTTACGAGCACATCGATCTACCTGTCTGGATCTTGATAGAGGATCCTAGGATGTTACGATCACATCGCTCTACCTGTCTAGATTTTAAAGGATCTTTTCTAGGAGAAACTGTAGCAAAACCTACTCAAAGCATCCCAGGATGTTACGAGCACACCACTCTACTTGTCCGGTTTTTAAAGGGTCTTTTCTATGCTGCCTGCACAACCTATCCACAGCCATAGAGTATCAAACCGATACTCACCATACATCATCCTGATGTACATCATCACATGATCAACCTGATCATCATCATACCATCAACCTGATGCGTATCATCTAGAGAAACATCCTGAAGCTCATCATCTATGATCATCCTGATCAAACAGTATATCCATCTGATGCATACAAAGTATCTACCTGATACATATCATACTAAATGATCTACCTGATCATACAAATGCATCCATCTGATATACATAATGCATCCACCCGATACATACATAAGTACATGATCTACCTGATCATACAAGTATCCACCTGATACATATACAAATACATGATCTACCTGATCATATCCAGCATCCAACATGATGCATACATACATACATATAAATGATCCAACTGATCATATCCAGCATCCAACATGATGCGTACATACATACATATAAATGATCCAACTGATCATATAGAGCAAAAACTAGAACATCATCCTAATGCTCATCATCCAGCGCTTACATCCATAGCCATGTGAAGGATCCTCCTTCCACCATGCTTGGAATGGCTTTAGCAAACGTGTCCATCACTTCTTCCTCGAAGTGTCGTCGATCTGAAGAATGCCAAGCCTCTCTTTGAAGTATTTGAACTTCACTCTGGCTACTGGCTTCGTCAGCACATCTGCAATCTGCTCATCCGTTGCAATATACATGAGCTTCACTGCTCCTCTCTACACCATATCCTTGATATAGTGATATTTGATCTCAATGTGTTTTGACCTGTCTTGGAACATCGGGTTCTCAAATAGCTTCACACAACTCTGGTTGTCACAAAAGATACTAGTGGTCTCCAGCAGGAGATCAAATAACTCTGACAGTAGCTTCAAAAGCCATACTGCCTCACAACTAGCCGAACAGGCTACAATATACTCTACCTCAGCTGTACTCAGTGCTACGCAGGACTGCTTCCTGCTAAATCAAGAGATCACACCTGATCCCATACTGAAGATGCTCCCAGATGTGCTCTTCCTATCTGCAACATTTCCTACCCAATCTAAATCAACATAACCCTACAAGTTAAACTTTTGATTCGCTTCATACTTGAGCCCATAATCAATCGTACCCTTTAGGTACCTCAGAATATGCTTTACAGCAACCAGGTGAACACTCCTTGGATCCGTCAGGAACTGGATCAATGTGTTCACCGCAAAGCAAATATCCGGTCTCGTGTTCATCAGGTACATAAAGGACCCAATCATCTGATGATACATATTGACATCAACCGGCTTAGATGAAGCATCACACAGAAGCTTTAGGTTCGATGCCATAGGTGTGGTCATGGCCTTGCAATCCATCATCCCGAACCTCTTCAGGATATCTACTGTATACTTCCCTTGTCCAAGGAAGATCCCATCTGCACTCTGCCACACCTCCATGCCTAGAAAATAGTACATCATCCCCAAGTCCTTTATATCGAACTCAACAGCAAGCTTCCTCTTTGTATTGGCAATCAGTCTATTATCTCATGTTACAAATAGGTCATCCACATATAGGAGTAGTATCACAGGATTTCCTTCCTCAACCTTGTAGTAAAGGTTGGAATCCGCTTTACTCTTGGTAAACCCCAAACCAGATAGGAAACTATCCATCCTACCATACCAAGTTCTGGGAACTTGCTTCAAGCCATACAAGGATTTCTTCAATCTGCACACATATGACTCCCTGTCATGTGTTTCAAAACCGAGTGGCTGCTCCACATACACTTCCTCTTCAACTACACCATTCAAGAAAGCAGTATTGACATCCATCTGTTGTATCTTCCATTTCATCGTTGTAGCCAGGGCAAGTACTAATCTGATGGAAGTGTACCTGGCTACAGGAGCAAAATTTTCTTCATAATCTATTCCCTCTTTCTGAGAGAAGCCACGAGCTACGAATCTTTCCTTGTATTTCTCTATGCTGCCATCTCCAGCATGCTTGATCTTGTAGATCCATTTGGAAGTCACAACAGACTTCCCTTCAAGTCTTGGGACAACATCCCAAACATCACTCTTCATGATCGACGGATCATGGCATTCTTCCCGTATCCTGGGAACTTCAATATCTTCAATAGATAATTTTGTTGCTTGAACAAATGTTGTAGTCCTTCTTTTGTAGGTGACGGTATACGATCTTTCCTACAAAACAAGTTAAATTGCATGATTAGAAACATCTCATAATTTTCAGAACAAATTCTTTCACATAAAGAAATATGTCATACAGTCATGCAATTATTTAAGCTAATGCTTCAATACAACATTTATCCATATCCCGTAACTTTCTAGATGCCTTCCAATCTCTACCAGAACATTGTTAAGAGTGTGCACAACTCCCAACATGTCAACAAAGAGGTTTCATTCTAGATAAGTAGAAATGGAATGTTGTACAGTGCCATAGGCCACTTACTCATCATATGCATATTAGTAGTATATTGTTCATTAATGCAAATATGCAAAATAGACAACCTAAGTCTAGAAACATAAGTATATACATCATCGAACAATATTATTTAAACAATCAAATATACAAGAAATGACAATTCAAATACTTATCTTTGTTTGTTTGTTGTCGGGTGGGCTCCCTTTCAATATTTGCTTCCTTGCATGAACTGCTGGAGTGTGCTCCCTCTTGATCTTTGCTTCCCAGATCACCTGTCCTAGCTGCTCCTGCCCATAGATGCATAAGCAGATTCTGGTCATGCAGCATTTTTCGTGCTGCCTCCATGATTGTTCTTATTCTTTCTTTCCACAGTTCCATTCTGTTGTGGATTGTAGGGAGCAGTCAATTCCCTCTTAATCCTTGAATCACTGCATAGTTTCTTGAAGTCACCTGAAGTGAATTCTCCACCATTGTCGGATCTGAATGTTTTGATCTTCTTATCAGTTTGGTTCTCCATCAAGGTTTTGAATTCCTTGAACTTGTCAAACACTTCATCTTTGTTCTTCAAGAATTAAAACCAAGTCTTCCTAGAGAAGTCATTAATGAAAGAGACATAGTAAACATACCCACTCAGAGAGCTGGATGACATCGGGCCGCATACATCGGAGTGGATAATTTTCAAGATAGCTTTCACTGTTTGGAAATGCCTTCTTTATGTTCTTTCCTTTTGCACATCCTTTGCAAACACCTTCATGCTTAGTCTTGATTTCAGGAAGACCTTCTACATCTTTACTTGCAATTGATAATGCTCTGTAGTGCATATGTGCAAGTCTTATGTGCCAAAGTTCATTTGGCTCCATGGGTTCATGTACCATGGCATGTTTAGGTTTTCCTTTCAATTTATACAAGCATCCCTCTTGCTCTCCAATCACTACTGCATCATCAATAGTTTCACCTTTTGGCCACATTAGAACTTGGCCATCTACAAATGCAACCCTCATACCTTTTGCATCCAATGCAGATATGGAGAGTGGGTTCTTTTTTAGCCCAAGTACATAGAGAACTTCTTTCATCTTCAAGGACTTTCTAGAATCTAGGTTGTAGGAGGCTTCACCACTTCCTTTGATAGGGTATTGATAATCATCCCCAAGTTTCACTTTATGGGGTGATTCATGTTCAGATAGATTTACAAAAGATTCTTTAAACCCAGTCATGTGTTTGGAAGCACCACTGTCAATAAGCCAATCATTACAACCATGAGAAATAGCACCTGTGAGAGCAGAGATTAGAACATACTCTTCTTCACTTGATGAATCATCATCATCAATTTCTGCTCTAGCCTTCTTCTTTGGAGGTTCATCATCTTCAGTAGCATGAGCATGATACCTTCTTTTGCTGCCCTTCTTCTTCTTGTTAAATTTGTTGTTTTTGTTGTTGTCCCTTTTGTTCTTGGGACATTCTGAAGCAAAGTGTCCCTTCTCATTACATTCAAAACATCGAACATGAGATAGATATTTCTTCTTGTGATAAGGGTGAGAATGTTTCTTGTTATGAGATTTGTCCCTCTTAACCTTACTTCCCTTGCTGTGAGCTGTGAGAGCTTGATCTTCATTCCCCATATTTTCTTCTCATGTCACAAGCCTAGCTTCTTCTTGAGAGCATTCCTCCCATAGTCTACTGAAAGATATCAATTTCTTTCTTGCACGGATTCCTTGAATAAAGGAGTCCATTACCTAGGTAGGCCATTCAAAGTGGTCATAACAACTTCACCATTGTCTACTACTTCATCCACAGCTTCAAGTTGTTCCTTGATCTGAGATACCTTGGAGAAGTAAGATTGAATGGTCTCTCCATTCAACATCTTGACCCCTTTCAATTGATTCCTCAGAGTCATCTTCCGATTTATGTTCTTCCCTTCAAATAACTTGGTCAGGGAGTCAAACATCTCCTTGGGTGTCTTTAGATATGACACATGTGGTATGAGATGGTCTTTGATAGAATCAACAATGATTCTCTTTGCCTTGACCAAGTTCTTCTTGTGCAATACCTTAGCCTCTTCATCCTCTGGGATAGGGACCTCAGAGCTGATGTAGGAGTCCAATTCATTTTCTTCCAGGATTAACCCAATCCTATACTTCCAGGCTCGGAAGTTATCATCCCCTTCAAGCTTATCCTCAAGCTTGGTGTGGTGAGACATCTTAAAGAGTACTTCAAATGAAAATAGAAGAGATTTAGGTCTTACCACTTGCTTTGCTGAAAATTGGATCTGGTCCCGGATTAGGGGTTTGTCAGAAAAACCCTAAAAATTCAAAAAGTGAATTTCAACTTTCCGAAAGGATAGAAAGATGCGACTTGATGATTTGATCAGCTTGGTGTATTCAGAATTTGAGATCTGCAAAGCTTCACCCTTCAGAAATGCCTTTTAGTCTTCCCGGGTTCACTTGGGAGGACCCCGAATTAGGGTTTGAGTTTCCCGGAGATTTACCTAGCCAAAAAATTTGATCCAAAGCTCTAAACTTTGATTTTTCCAAGGAGGTTCTAGCTATATCTTCATATTTCAGAAATTCCTATTTTTGTGAAAACCCTATTTTTTAGGGCCAAATCTGAAAATGCTTAGAATTGAATTCTGATTGGACAGATAGATTCTCCTTGATGAGTAGAGTCAATATACTATACTGCTTTTCCAAAATCTGTGGAGAGAAACCCAATAAGAAAGAAACCCTAGTTTTCGTCACTGCACAATGTCTTCTTCTCAGGTTAGCTCTGATACCATGTTAAATTTTTGAGCATTAAATCACAATACTCTAGGATCTTTACTGAGAGAATAACATGTACAGTATATCAATGCATATAAATCATAACAAGCATGTCAATCATCACAAGAAGAACAAGCATGAGAGACAATAGACACAGAGTTTCCGTGGGGAAAACCTTAAGGTGAAAAACCCCACAACGTCCTCCGAGATAGATAGAGCAATAGCTCAACCAAAGTATTGTTGAAATATTGTAACTTCAAAGAATATTATATTTGTATTATTCTGGAGATGTTTTATTCCTTCGACGGGACTCTATTGTATATCCGGAGATGTTTATTCCTCCATTGGATTATGGGAACTAGGGTTATTAGATCTCCTATGTGGGGATCGGCCCAAAGTTATTTTATCGGAGGTTATTAAACTCAATTTGACAAGTCGACCTCATAGGGTAAAAAGTCAGTTGGAAAACAAGTATAAGTAGAGGAGGTTGTTCCTCACTTAACTCACTTGTTCTCACACTTCTATTGTGCGCATAGGAGAGAGAGAGTTCTGCATAGGAGGAGAAGGAGCTCTTGTTGTGGTCTATTATCTTGTATTGGGTTGATTATCTATATTGAGGAAAGCTTTGCTGGGTTTTCTACCCCATGAGGGTTTCCCAGGGTACATCTGTGTCTATCTTGTGATTGTGTTTCTTTCAGTGATCTTGCTTGTGCATTTATGCTAGAATTTAACATGGTATCAGAGCTAGCCTGAATAGGACATCTTTCACAAGGTGAAAATATCTTTATCTCTCTCTCCGGTGAAAATTAGGGTTTCTGCAAAAAGTTGGTATTGTTGAATTCTGATTACATGGCTGGATATCCCTTCTCAAAACCAATCTTTTGAGCCCTAGATCAAACTTTTTGGTTGGGTAGAGCTCTAGGAAAGTCAAACCCTAGTTTGACAAAAGTGCGATAAAACCAGAAAACCAGAATCAGAATTCTATAGAAGATCCGAAGTTCGTTGGTCAAGTTTGGAGGCTGGAAAATTGAAGTTTCCAGAAAGTAAGTACATCAGTCACCTCGCCTCAGTCAAGCCAATCTCCTGGTAAGGTCAGTTTTTCATTTTTGGAATTTTCAATTTTTAGTGACCCCCTGGGCAAGATGGTTCCAAGTACTAAGCTTGAAGACAAGCTAGAGGGTATAGAGAATTTTAGAGCATGGAAATATAGAATTGGTCTCATTCTTGAAGAGAATGATCTTGCCCATTATATCAAATATGAGATTGCAGAACCTACATAAGATGAAGCTAAAGAGAAGTACAGGAAAGATTTGATTAGGGCAAAGAGAATCATTGCTGATTGTATTAAGGACCACTTGATTCCCCAAGTGGCATCCAAGAAGACCCCAAAGGAAATGTATGATGCTCTCTCCAGAATGTATGAGGGAAAGAACATCAACAGGAAGATGAACCTGAGAGCTCAATTGAAGAACACCAAGATGAATAAAGGAGAATCTATTCAAGACTATTTCTCAAGGGTTTCTCAGTTCAAAGAACAACTAGATGCTATTGGAGATACTCTTGATGAAGATGAACTAGTCATGACTTCTCTAAATGGTTTCACTAGACCTTGGGAGTCATTCATCCAAACCATGTGTGCCAGAAAAGAAAGTATGAATTTTGTTGTGGTTTGGGAGGATTGCATTCAAGAGGAAGCCAGGGTTGCCAACAGAGAAGCATTGCTCAAGGAAGATGACCAATCCTTGGCCACCCACACCAAGAGAAGAAGGAATCAATCCTACTGTAAGAAGGATAGTCACAAGGAGTCTCATCCTCCACAAAGATTTCAAAATAAAAGAGGATCTAATCAAAGAAGAGATTACTCCTCATTCCAATGTTTTACTTGTCACAAAATAGGACACATTGCTAAGGACTGTCCTCTGAAGAAGAAAAAGGGTACTCACCACAAAGGACATCAAGCACATCTTGCAGAAGATGATAGTGAAGAAGAAGTTGAAGAGGAAGAAAGGCCTCACAAGAAAAGACCTAGAAGAGAAGAAGAAGATGAAGAAATGACCTTCTTCAAGAAAAGATCTAGAAGAAGTGAAGAAGAAGATGTAGAAGAGTATGTTCTATTCTCCGCACTCTCTGGATCTATAACACTTGGAGAAGGTACATGGGTTATCGATAGTGGTGCTTCAAAGCACATGACAGGACAAAAGAAGACTCTATCAAAACTTGAAGAAAATACCTCCCCACAAAAGGTATCTCTAAGAGATAACTATCAATATCCCATCAAGGGAATTGGTGAAGCAAACTACAAACTTGATTCTGGAACCCCCATGAAGATGAAGGAAGTTTTGTATGTTCCAGGATTGAAGAAGAACTTGCTTTCCATCTCAGCATTGGACAAAAAAGGCTATAGAGTTGCATTCATTGATGGACAAGTATTAATGTGGTCCAAAGGTAAATCTATTAAGGATGCAATTGTCATTGGTGAAGAGGAAGGAGGTTTGTACAAGCTCAAGGGTCATCCAGAAGCTGCCCTTGTACATGAAGTCACTAGCCCAAATGAACTATGGCATAGGAGACTTGCTCACATTAACTACAAGGCACTACCTCATGTAAGCAAGGTAGTTGTAGGTCTACCAGACTTAAAGGTTGACCATGATGGCACATGCAAAGGATGTGCAAAAGGGAAGAACATCAAGAACCCATTTCCAAAGAGTGAAACAAAGACCAAAAGCATTTTGGAATTGATCAATTCAGATGTATGTGGACCAATGCCCTCCACATATTTAAGTGGATATGAATACTATCTCACATTTATTGATGACTATTCTAGGAAGACTTGGATATACTTCTTAAAAGGGAAGAATGAAGTTTTTGGAAAGTTCAAAGAGTTCAAAGCATTGATAGAAAATCATTCAGAAAAGAAAATTAAAATACTCAGAACAGATAATGGCGGAGAATATACTTCAAAAGATTTTGAATATTTCTATAAAGAAGCTGGAATCAAGAGAGAGCTAACTACTCCCTACATTCCCCAACAAAATGGTGTTGCGTAAAGAAAGAATAGAACCATCATGGAAGCTGTAAAGACAATGATACATGATTAAGACCTACCTATGTATTTATGGGTTGAAGTAGCTAGAACAGCAGTCTATGTACAAAATAGACTATCCCATAGTGCTCTTGATTTCAAAACTCCAGAAGAAGTGTTCACAGGAAAGAAGCCTGAGGTAAGTCATCTTAAAATATTTGGATGTCCTGTATACATTCACATTCCAAAAGAAAAGAGAACCAAGTTGGATCCTTCTGGAAAGAAGGGAATATTTGTTGGATATTGTGAATCATCCAAAGCATTCAGAATTTACATCCCAGGTTTTCATCATATGGAAATTAGTAGGGATGTGACATTTGATGAAGAAGCAGTTCTCAAGAGATCTAGGAAGTGCCAACATGAAGAAATCTATGAAGAAGACACACCTTCTAGGATCACAGAGGCTGCACCCATTCCTGAAGATACTACACCTGAAGACCATGACTTGCTATAACCACAAGAACCCCCCATTACAAACTTATCAAGAAAAAGAAGGCCAGCATGGGCTAGAGACATTATTCAAGGAGCTGAAAAGTATGGAGCTCCTGAAGGATCCACTAGAGAAAGGAAGAAACCAAAACTAGTATCCAACTATATGGCTTTGATGTGTAATCTAGTGGATCAGGAACCTACTAGCTATGAAGAAGTGGTTCAGAAGAAAGAATGGGTAGAAGCAATGATAGAAGAATACCAGTCAATAATGAAAAATGATGTTTGGGATATAGTTCCCAAACCAAAAGATAAAAGTGTAGTGTCCTCCAAATGGATATTCAAGATAAAACATGCTGCGGATGGTAGCATTGAAAAATATAAGGCAAGATTTGTAGCCAGAGGATTCTCTCAAAAAGGGGGAATTGACTATGAAGAAACATTTGCACCAGTTGCTAGGTACACTTCCATTAGAGCTATCATGGCACTTGCATCGATGATGAAATGGAAACTACACCAGATGGATGTTAAGACAGCCTTCCTGAATGGTGTAATTGAAGAAGAAGTGTACATAGAACAACCACTTGGATTTGAGGTAGAAGATGGAAGAACTCATGTATGCAAACTGAAGAAGGCTTTGTATGGGTTGAATCAAGCTCCTAGAGCTTGGTACGGAAGGATTGACATTTTCTTGACAAGCATGGGCTTTACCAAGAGTAAAGCTGATCCTAACCTTTATCTCAAAGTTATGAATGATGAACCTGTTATATTATTATTGTATGTAGATAATCTATTTCTGACTGGAAATGAGAGACAGATTATCAAGTGCAAGAAGAAGCTCTCTTCAGAATTTGAGATGAAAGATCTCGGATTGATGCACTACTTCTTAGGCCTGGAAGTATGGCAACACCCAAAAGGAATCTTTCTAAATCAGGGTAAGTATGCTGTGGAGATTTTGAAAAGATTCAATATGTTGGACTGTAAAGCCATGGCCACTCCCATGGACTCCAACTTGAAGTTATTAGTAGACAACTCATCAGAGTTAGTGGACATAACTCTGTATAGACAGATTATTGGATCATTAATGTATTTGACTAACACTAGACCCATTAATGTATTTGACTAACACTAGACCAGACATATGTTTTGCTATGAATACCTTGAGTCAGTATCTAGTGGAACCTAGAAGAGTTCACATGATAGCTGAAAAACATGTGATGAGGTACTTAAAACGTACGATAGATTTTGGTCTTTACTATAGTGGAGATCATGATTTCAATTTGCATGGGTACACTGATGTTGATTGGACAGGAAGTGTATCAGACAGGAAGAGTACATCGGGAGGATGTTATTGTCTGGGATCTTCTATGATCTCGTGGTATTGCAGGAAGCAGTCTAGTGTGGCTCTTAGCACAGCTGAAGTAGAATACATAGCTGCTTGCTTTGCTAGTTGTGAAGCAGTATGGCTTTGTAAGTTATTATCAGGACTATTTGACTTAGAGATGGAACCCACTATGATTCTGTGTGATAACCAGAGTTGTATCAAGATGACTGAGAATCCAGTATTTCATGATAAGTCAAAACACATAGAGATCCGTTATTTCTATATACGGGATATGGTGCAAAAAGGAGCTATCAAGCTCGAATATGTGAGCACGGACGAGCAAGTTGCTGATATACTAACAAAAACTCTATCTCGTGTAAAGTTTGAACATTTCCGAGACAAGCTTGGTGTAGTTCAAAAGGACTCTCCTCGAAAGGGGGAGTGATATGATAGATGAAGATATCTTTGGGTACTAGTATCGATGTGGATACCTATATTGATGATGAGATTGCTTATCTAGATTATATGTTTGCTTGTATTGATGAGGATACTTGCATCTATGTTTTGTTTGCTTGTATTGATAAGGATACTTGCATCTATGTTATGTTTGCTTGTATTGATGAGGATACTTGCATCTATGTTTTGTTTGCTTGTATTGATAAGGATACATGCATCTATGTTGTGTTTGCTTGTATTGATGAGAATACTTGCATATGTACTTGTATTGATGAGGATACTTGTATTGATGAGGATACTTGTATTGATGATGTGTATACTTGTATTGATGAGGATACTTGTATTGATGATATGTATACTTGTATTGATGAGGATACTTGTATTGATGATGTGTATACTTGTATTGATAAGGATACTTGTATTGATGATATGTATACTTGTATTGATGAGGATACTTGTATTGATGATATGTATACTTGTATTGATGAGGATACTTGTATTGATGATACATACTAATGATACCTGTATTGATGAGGATACTGTATCGATGATGTGCCTACCTATTTCAACGATAAGGTTGAAGATGAGGTTGCCTGTTCCGATGATGAGGTTGATGGAGGATTGTATCATCCTTGGACTTCAGTCCTAAAGTGATCTGTAGATAGATGTATTCGAAGAATGCAGTTCCTAGCGAACGATGAGGATTGTATCATCCCTAGACTTCAGTCCTAAAGTGATCCGTAGACAGATGTCTCTGAGAATATGGTCCTTAGTGGATGTATATAGGACTGCATCATCCTTGAGCATTTGGTTCAAAATGTACATGACAGGATTGCATCATCCTTGGACTTATGTCCAAAAGTGATAGGGATTGATCATCCTGTAAGTGGATCAGGATTGCATCATCCTTGGACTTATGTCCTAAAGTGATAAGGACTAATCATCCTGTAAGTAGATTGGGATTGCATCGTCCCTAGACATGGTGAGGTGCCTTAAAGTGATAAGGACTAATCATCCTGTAAGTAGATTGGGATTGCATCATCCCTAGACATGGTGAGGTGTCTTAAAGTGATAAGGACTAATCATCCTATAAGTAGATTGGGATTGCATTGTCCCTAGACATGGTGAGGTGTCTTAAAGTGATAAGGACTAATCATCCTGTAAATAGATTGGGATTGCATCATCCCTAGCCATGGTGAGGTGTCTTAAAGTGAGAAGGATTGATCATCCTGTAAGTTGATCTGGATTGCATCGTCCATAGACATGAGAGATGTCTTAAAGTGAGAGGGATTGATCATCCCGTAAGTGGATCAGGATTGTATCATCCTTGGACCTATGTCCTAAAGTGAGAGGGATTGATCATCCCGTAATTGGATCATGTGTATTGTAGGATATGTTGCTGTTGTACTGATGATTGAGTGGATCCAATTGATGACGATGCTGATGATCGTGTGATGATGATGTTGATGATCGTGTGATGACGATGTTGAGATCGTGTGATGATGATGCTGATGATCGTGTGATGACGATGCTGATGATCGTGTGATGACGATGCTGATGATCGTGTGATGATGATGTAGTTGTTCTAGTGCTGTAGAAGATGAAGACTCAGTACTGAAGATGTTGATGTTCCAGTATTGAAGATCTTGAAGATGTTCCAGTAACTGCTTGAGTTACTGATGATGTATAAAGAAAGCTTCCAATGATTTATAGATGTATCATGTATCATGTAGTCGATGACTCCTTGCTCCTGCAGTTGTTGTTATAATATCCTTCTTGTTAAGGGGGAGTGTTGAAATATTGTAACTTCAAAGAATATTATATTTGTATTATTTCGGAGATGTTTTATTCCTCCGACGGGACTCTATTGTATATCCGGAGATGTTTATTCCTCCATTGGATTATGGGAACTAGGGTTATTAGATCTCCTATGTGGGGATTGGCCCGAAGTTATTTTATCGGAGGTTATTAGACTCAATTTGACAAGTCGGCCTCATAGGGTAAAAAGTCAGTTGGAAAACAAGTATAAGTAGAGGAGGTTGTTCCTCACTTAACTCACTTGTTCTCACACTTCTATTGTGCGCATAGGAGAGAGAGAGTTCTGCATAGGAGGAGAAGGAGCTCTTGTTGTGGTCTACTATCTTGTATTTGGTTGATTATCTATATTGAGGAAAGCTTTGCTGGGTTTTCTACCCCATGAGGGTTTCCCAAGGTATATCTGTGTCTATCTTGTGATTGTGTTTCTTTCAGTGATCTTGCTTGTGCATTTATGCTAGAATTTAACAAGTACAACCAAAGTACAAGAGATATACTCCTCTTAGCAGCTTATCCTCCTCCTCACATGTGTGCCACTTTCCGAGTGAAGGAAGTGTGAGTTCTGAAGTAATCCAAATAGAGATCTCCCGATCTCTATTTATACTTGTCCTGTTTTCCCAATAACCTTATGGGGCTGACTTGTCTAGCTAGGTACAATAACTTCATATTACATTATATCGGGTCAACCCCTTACAAGGTGGTCTAATAACCCACCGGCAAGTTAACATACCTGCAACACTTGTCAATACAAATGACGACACTTCCGTATAGAGGAATAATACATCTCTATAGGGGTACAATAAATATATAGATGAAATACATTCCGAAGTTACATATACATCAGCAAATTATTGGCCATCGACAAGCCATGATATTCATAGTAGTGAACCTACAAGATCTGAACATGAAATTATTGATGCCTATATGAAGGAAAATGTTCATGCTTTGCAGGATTGTTATGTTGGACCAGTATGCAACAAGTCTAGAGATGAATTCATTCCAAGAGTGGATGTTGTAAAGGGCCAAATGGTCATTGTGCAATCACTAGAGCCAAATTGTGCAATCTGGTTGGGTAGGGCGATTGGTAATATTTATCAGGATTCAGACACTAGTACTGTTGGGTCTTACAAAGTAGAGGTGCAATGGTGGAAGCCAACAAGAGCATCGAAGGAAACTACTGTATAAGTAAGTTGTGCCTATACAAATTACGCAGAGAATTCCTTCCTCATTTGGAAACTACTAAATTTATTTATGTAAAAAGATAGATATTCTTGATACTGTATCAAAAAAAAAAAAAAAGTGATAAAATTGTTATTCAAACAAGGACTGAATATTATAGACATTGAACTTTTCACCTTAAAATGTTGCACATTTCCAAATGAAAATTGCACTTTTAAAATAAAAAATTGCATTTTTTGATTTGAAATTCACACTTTTCAAATGAAAATTTGCATTTTTTGATTTGAAATTCACACTTTTCAAATGAAAATTTGCATTTTTTGATTTGAAATTCACACTTTTTGAATTGAAATTCATAGTTTCATAACAAAAAACTGCAATTTTAAGGTTGATAAATAGTCAAAAAACACACTATTCGAATAGAAAAACGCACTTTTCAAAGCCAATATTGCCACTTTCAGAACTTGATTTTTCACTTTAGAAAGGTTGATATTGACACTTTCAAAGTCTAAATTCACACTTTCTTTGTCCAAAATTTGCCTAATATGTCCAAATTTAATGAAATTGGTGTTCTTCATCTGCAATTTTACTACCTTGCCAAGTGTCCAACTACATGAAATGCATTTAACTTCTCGTGAGGTCTCATTCTCATTTGTTGGAGGTATTGGTTTAATAAATGGGAATCTTGAGACCCAATCAAATTGGAATTTTCTCCCTATGTCCCAAGGCCCTTTTTCCTTTTCTGTGAATGGACTGTGTCACCTTGAAAGGAAAAATATTCAACATTTGAACTACCAATTTCTGATGAAAATGCATTTGTCTCACTTTGATCACTAGATGAATTTATTCTACCATCCATTGTTGGGTTGTAGATGCATTCTCAAAAGTGTTGACATCTCTCTCACTGATACCTTGCTCAAGAGAGCTTGAAGCATGAATAGGATGTGGATTATTGTATTGAGGCTTTTGAAAATATGATATTACATCCTTTTTTTGATGTTTTATTTTTCTTTCCAAGATCCATGTTTGACATATGACTTAATATTCCACAATTGAAATTCCAAATCGATATAGAAACCAAAAGTGAATCCTGCATGAGAAAAATGACATAAATTTAGTACAATAACATATTATATTGCAAGAAAATATAATGGGACATGACAATGAATTAGGAAATCAAGAAAAATAACTGCTCCACAAAGAACTACTATCAGTGCACTATTTTATTTTTGAGAATGTGTCTCTTTGTTCTTGCTACACTAGAAGAGTCTATTCTTCTTAATTGCACTGAGTGAAGCAAGGTGCTCTACAGTCCAGTATGGGGGAGATGTTGTAACGTGATATAACGTTTCTAACAAAATAACGTTTATAACAAAATACTTAAAAAATAATTAAAAAAATTCATGTCGGCTCATAAAATAAAAAATTATGGAAAGTATTTAAAAAAAAGTATGGGGGAGACGTCGTAATGTGATGTAACATTTGTAACAAAATAATTAAAACAATTCACGTCGACTCATAAAATAAAAAAATTATGGAAAGTATTTAAAAAAAAATCCATGTTAATTCATAAAATAAAATATTATGAAAAATAATTAAAAAATAGATGTTCGTTTATAACATAAAAACTTGAAACTTAAAGCCGGATCTATCAATCAAGAGAGATCAAATTTCTTGAGTTTAAATTTTAAAAAAGAAATGCACCTCAAGAAATTGGATCCCTCTCGGTGCTTGATAGATACGGGGTTAAGATGGATCTATGTTGGTTATGGAACAATGCTAATATGGGTAAAAAAACAATAAGATATAAAAGGTAAAATATAAGTCTACAAAACTTGTAAAGGGATAACAACAATATGATGTCAATTGATTTATGATTCAAGATACCCAATAACAAATCGATGCACCAATATGTCACTATAAACAACCAAATAGGAGGACTTGTGAGATATCTTCACATGAAAGGTCAAATATCAGTTCACTGTGCAAGAAGAGAAGACCAAATTTGACAAGGGTATATTCATCAATCACTCATATAAACAATAGGCTCATAATTTTATAGCTTTTGGACATGAATGATACCAAGGAAAAATGTGACTTCATCACAACTACAAAGATTACCGAACTATAATGTGGATTTCTGAGCAGAACTGAGAGGATAAAGTTGGTGATTATGCCTCCAATATGTTTGGTTATATAGAAGGTAAAACACAGTACCAAAATTTATACCTATCATTCAATCACCAACAACACTAAAAGATCAGATTTGAATTTTTGTAACAATCTTTTAGAGGGGATGGATATGTCATATCAAAGCATCAATGGCAAGTGATCAAGAGAGTACTTCTTTTTTAGTGTTCTGAGGTTATTTTCCGGTATCCAAAACAAACAGAGATATAGTGACAATCCACTATTATAACCATTAAAATGAAAGGGGGCCTATTTCCAACAATGAGTGGGTATCACCTTTGGTTATAGTCCCCATGAAGGGAGGTAAATGGATAATATGTGTGCATTAAAAAGAACTCAACAAAGCCACAAGAAATACCATTTTCTCTTACCTTTCATTGATCATGTCATAGATGCTTTGTCAGGGAAAAAGTAATTTTCCTTTTTAGATGAGTTCAATGGAAATAATCACGTTCAACTCTTCCCATAGGACCAAGATAAGACTGCATTTCCTTATCCTTGGGGAACATTTTCCTATAGAGTATTACCCTTTGGATTATGCAATTCCCTTGCATTTTTTCAAAGAGTAGTACTATATATATTTTTAGACCTAGTCCATCACAAAGTGGAAATATACATAAATGATTTTGTTTTCTATGGTAATACATTTCAATTCCAAAGGGGTTGCATCCATTGGTGAAGAGCGAGGAGTTTTTCAACAGTGGGAAAGGTTCAATTCTAATGAGGGATGAACCTAGAGCCATGGGAGAACCTTGAGGTAGTGGTTGAATGTGTGGCTCCACCCAGAGAGATTGTATTAAATGATCTCATGACACGTGGACACATAAGTGGATCAAATCCCACCACCATGTCCTCCTAAAAGAAAGAGTTAATTGGTTTTAGCATAAGTGGTTGAGTTATCGGATTGTTATCCACTCCACCCAGGTTCAAGTCCCATCTGTGGTTCATATTGGTTTAACAGTTTTTGCAACTCCGCTATAGCGTCTGCGCTCTTCAACAACTTCATGCAGCTCCTTAGGAACTGTGCAACAAAGGTGCCTATCTCTGCTGCGGCGCTTATTTTGTCATAAGCGGTCGGCATATGCTCTATATGCGGTATTTCACTGCGCAGCGGGATTCTTCGAGACCTAGGTGCTGACTCTTTGAAGATGTCTCGCGCTTCTTCAAAGACTTCTTTGTTTTTCTCCAAGTTGAAAGCACGTGCTTTCTCGGTAGCTTTACTTATCCATATAGTTTCAAGAGGGGTCTGCATAGTGTTAAAGTCTCTAGAAGTCGAAGCTTCTACTCCTCTATCTCTCCCTGTCATAGCGCCACTTCACGTCACTACATTGATGCTTGGATTAGCAGGTCTCCTCTCTACTGCGATCAACTAAATTTTTGGGTTCAACGCATCTGGCCACTTTCGTTTCTATATTTCTACCTCTAACACTGGGCAGTCTTCAATAACATGATCGAACAATTTACAATAATTACACGTAGTGCATGGGTTGGTACAATCTCTCGATACATGACCTACATGTCCGCAGTTATAACAGATTACTTGACCTCGGCCTCGTCCTTGCGCTGGGCCGTTATTCCTTCCTCTCCCACTATATCCTCTGCGGCCTCTGTATGCTCCTTGATCGTGCTGTACATTGTCTTGTTTCTGCAGAGTCTCTTCTTGGACTCTGTACACTCCTCCATACATATGCTTAATATCCTTCTTCCTCTCCAACATGAGTTCATATGCGTGGCATTTGGACTCATCATGTCCAATTGACTTACAGAAATTACAATATAGATTTTTAGGTGTTCTTACATATTTCTGAATTAGGTAGCAGTCCTCCTTTGGTAGGTGTCCTCTAGTTCTGCAAATTTCACACATGGCCCCTGGTTCTGATTTAATGGGTTTGGTACACTCATGTTAAGGAATTCTTGGAATAAAGGACAATGATCCTTAGTGTGTCCTTCCCCCTTACAACCTGTACACCAGACTTCTTGTCTCTCTTGTTTTCCTTTCTTGATATCCTATAGCTGTAGTGTCAGGGTAGCTAACTGGGTCTGAATTTGAGACATTCTAGTGCTAGTTTCTCCAATAGGTGAAGCTTCTAACTTCATCGCAATCTCCAGGGCTTCTACCTGCGAAGCCACTTTCTACTGCATAAACGAAAGTCTGATATGGGGCAACAACATGGCTATAAACCATTCCTTGTGCTGCCGTGGTGCTATAACGAAGCTTACTTGATCCAACAGTGTCTTAAATTTCTGGTCAAAGTCCCAGACTGTCTCATTAGGTTTCTGCTTGATCTCTTTTAACTTTGTTATACACTGCGACTCTAACTTTGGCTTCTTAAATTCTGCTAAGAGTGTAGCCTTGATTTCACGGGGGATTCACTAGAAGGCAATCTAATATCACGGTAATTCATATTGCGGTATTAAATATTCATGAAAACCTAAAAATTATATTGCTTATATATTAATGGGCAAAGTTTTTTTTTAATTTAATGTAACAATACAAAAATACTTTGGGGTCTTTTTTATATGGGTGGGTTGACAAATATCCACCAAATGGAGATGGCGGGATCACGACCGGATGAGAAATTGGGTTGAGGCAAGGCTTGGGCTTACCAGTATGCAGGGAAATCGCATCTTGAGGCATGCTTGAGACCAGGGATTTCGTTGTGAAGTGGGTTTCTAGTCGATCATAGTTGAGAAACAGTGGTCATTGACAACCAATTCTTACCAATAGCACTCAGCTAGTTGTTACCAATAACCTTGGGAGGCTCTATGGGGAACTGCAACATGCAATCTAAATCTTGTACTATGTGCATTGGCTCTAGTGACACACAAGAAGTGATCTCCTATCTCTTCATTAGACCATTAGATGTTGCAAATCATAATGATATGTGGTTGAGTAATTGCATTGTGGGTGAAGTAATGTGCATCCACAATATACATCGAAAGAAGCAAGGTGCATTGTAGAATGCATGTGGGGTCATAAGAGGGGTATCATATCAATATACTAGGTAG
This sequence comes from Larix kaempferi, assembly GCA_027924585.1. Taxonomy (NCBI): domain Eukaryota; kingdom Viridiplantae; phylum Streptophyta; class Pinopsida; order Pinales; family Pinaceae; genus Larix; species Larix kaempferi. The sequence continues at coordinate 103,741 of BSBM01001711.1, forward strand.
AAATATAAAGGGGTATAAAAAATGTTAATGAAAAAATTGATACATACAATATCTAGTGAAAATAGGGGTTCTTTTAAATTGGGAAGGCATATTGGGAGGGGGTTAAAAAAACGATTTTGGAAGGTATTTTCCAATATTTAGTGAAATTAGGGGTATTGTTTCATATGCCGTGAACGAACGTGCTATGATAGCGGTTTATTGAGTGATTCCCCCGTGCTTGATTTCTACCAGGGTTCTATTCTGTCCCTGTGAATATTTCATGAACCAATGTAAGGCTTTGTCTCTAAAGGTGGTGATGAGCTGTGCTCGCTTCACAGCATCATCCTGGACTTATTTAACATTCCATACGACTTCACATAGGAACCAATGCTGATTAGGGTCTTCTAGACCCGTTCCTTTGAATATCGATAGCTTAATATCCTCAGTCATGCTTCTTTTAGGTGGTGGAGGGTTCTGCGCAGGTTGCTGAGTGAAAAAAATAAAAGAGGTATTGCACAGAACGCTATGATCCGGAATGGTCTGAATGTTAGGGATATTCACAACCGATGGGGTCTGAGCTGTTGGATTTTGTGTAATGGGAGGCACGGTGTTCACACCCGGTGGATTTTGCGGGGTAATAGGTTGATAGGTGGAAGATAGAGGTGCAGTTTGGCTATCAGGTTCGACTTGTGAATCAATGTCTACACGGAGTCCATGGTCAGTGGAAATCTTCTTAGGCGTATATTTATATCTTTTCCCACTTCTTAGATTATGTGTCTCTTCGTTAGACTCACTAAAAATGCTATTGACCATTACAATTTCAAAAACTTCAATGCATTCTAAAAATTCCTTTCTCAGCTAAAAGCATTTTAATGTATAAACTGAGGTTGTTCAGATACTTACCTCTAAATCCCTTGAAAAACTCTCTTTCGGCTACGCTGTAGGACTTTAGCATGTCCACAACGAACTCCGTCACGAAGCTCTATAGTGTACTGTCAACCCAAAAGTCGACTACTCACGTGAATGGACTATCTACTTCTTTGAGCCTTTCAATAAGATCTGGTGTCCACTCGGTCGGTACGTCTCACGGGGTACAATTTCTGTGCTCTGCGAACCTTGACAACCACTCATGTAGCTCGTTTCCAAAAGATGCCCAAAATATTTCGTGAACATCTTTCCATAGGTACTTGTTCAACCACTCAATGTCAAATAGATGTGGGTGTCTGTTTTCTTTTCTTGAAAAATCTATTTTTGTCTTGTCGCACCAAGCCCAGATTTCTTTCTTGTCTGGATTCCAAACGTCAATACCCAATGAAGCTTCTTCTTCGTTGCACATCACGACTTCAACTCATCACGGATTCTTAACACGACAACATAACCATTTGTTGGCTTATATACTGTTCTAGAGGTTTCCAATGTAGACCCAGGTTCTTCATGGTTTGAAGGAACCAACAAAACCCCTTCTCGCTGGCCCTTTCAGCAACAACCTGTGAACAGACTGAGGTCTCACCCGAGGCGAAGCTATGGGGGAGCTATGGAATCAGGTTTCCACAGCTATGTGATGAGTTGTTCAGATAGATCTAATGCACAGCGCGCTACGGGCTTGTGCCGCGGATCGAAGACTGCACGGCGATAGCCTTCATCGCGGTCAACACTTCTACAAGCTAAAATACTTGCACAACCAGTGCATCCATGGACTACACGGTTCGGGGAGAATCCTCTCGACAGGACAACACAACTGACTTATATGCTCCCTCTTCGGGATTAACCGATATTGATGACTTTACTTAATACTTTTTCATTCATCTACTACCTTAGATTATTCAGTCTCACAACATATGCAACAGGACGAAATACACTACTCTGCGCACTTCTGGTGCTGCACTTCTAGGGAGTCGCACGGTGCGAACTCTCTTACTTAAGTGCTTATCTAAATGACTCATGCATTCATTAACTCAGAAATACTACGCATTCAACATTCATCCATTCATGTATTACTTAACATATTATTCCCATTTCATTCCCATGGAAAATACATATAAAAGTAGAAACATATCAACTGATAAATGAGAATTCAAGCATTCATTTGTAAGCAACTAAACAAGTGCAAAACACATAAACAATCACACTGCACAAGATTTAACCTGGTTCACCCCCAGGATGGGAGCTACGTCCACAGGAACTGTTGTTGTATTAGTCTTTGGGAAGGGTACAACAGTTCCATTCTACGCACTCAGCTGCAGACTCTCTTCTCTCTCGATAGGCCTCTGCACACACAGCTTGCAGAGCCTCTTCTCTCTCAATAGGCCTCTACGCACACAGCTTGCAGAGCCATTACAAAATTGTATCTCACAGAATATTTCTCAATAACAATCAACAATAGAGAATCAACAACCCTTTCCCATACAAAATATGCCTTATTTATAGATCATGCCCGTAGGTCATGTCTTTACAATCTGCAGGCAAAAAGCCTAAGGTTTACAAAATTGTCGCGGTTTTCAGCTAATTGGACTTGCTGGTTTTTGGTAGCGAATCTTCCATCCTGGCCGCCCTCAGCGCATTCTCACGTCGCTATCAACCTCCATGTCGTGCGCACGCCAACAGGTCACTTTCACCGAGCCGTTCTTCTTCTAACGGTCTTATGCGACTGGCTTGTGTAGTGATTCTTTACATGTGCGACCAGTCGCTTTCCTTCTGCATTGTTCCTTACCCTCCGCTTCGTAATCATGGAGCATCTTTACCAAAAATAGACCACCGATGGTCTAAGCGGAATATGTGTCGTCTTCCGTCCCACCTTCTTCTTTGTCGGATCTTCGTAGATTGGCCACATCGCAGCAATGTACTCCTCGCAGCGCTGAACCTCGCATCTCTTTCGATGCTGCACTGCACTCCTCTTTGCAGCATCCCAAGACTTACTTGTCCAAAAATCCTTCAGCTGAACTGCACTTAGCTCCGTAGTTCCAAAATATGGCTTGCACAAAATGCCCCACTTGGGCCAGGCCCAACATTGACACTTGGACCCAGAAGAGTTGTGGGGTGTGAAACCCTAGTTGATCAAGTGAGTGGATATTGAAGCTTTCTCAGTGGAGTATCAGTAATGGCCATTCCTAGGATGCGAGGGAGTCACCTGTTGGAGGGTGCCTCTAACTTTGTTCCGTGGAAGGGAAGACTGTTCTGAAAGTTGTCATAGGAATTGAAAGGTAGATTCAGAATTCTGATCAGAAATTCCCCCTTGTGTTGGAAATCAACTATCCTAAAGAGAGGGAAACAACCACCAATGTGACAATGAGTGATGCTTTTATTTTACCTTGAATGTGCATCTTTATGTTGGAATTTAATCATTTTAAGGGATGCACATTTAGAAGGTAACATATTCGCACCATTCCTAAGGATGTCAAGTTCCTTACCGTAAATTGAAGACTATGCTTCAAAATTGTTTATGAGAAGAAGTCTCACCTGGAAACTTCATCGGTAGGAAATTCTAGAGGAAAATATGCTAAAAGAAATTCCTTGCTGAAATTGATTCTACCACGAGCCAAACCAATGTTATTAGAACCAGACTAGTCACTAAACCGGTGGAACCCAAACATTGGAAACCAATTGACATAGTAAAAAAACTGGAAAAAATGAATGACCAAAAAATACATTATATATATGTATGTGAATCCAAACCATTAGTCACAAATATGAAAATTTTCTTCATATATATAGAAAGTAAGGGTGTACATAACTAAAATAAAACAGATTGCAATCTATATATGAACCAAACTACATAAACAAAGGAGCTTTAAATGACCTCTATAGTCCAGACTCCAAAAATAAGGATAATAGTCATTAATAAGTATATTTAATCATAGTAATCAGTAATAACTAGAGTCTAGTATCTACAATATAATCACACAACAAAATCATTTGAATTCACATCCTCAAATGAGCAAAATATGGAAAGGGATTCCAATTCAATTCCCCCGATCCTAAAGGTACTAGTTTAGGGTTCAATTTTGGGTTTTGGTTTTTCCTTCTTCTATTTTTTTCAAGTTTCGGGTTCAAAATAGTGGTCCCATGCATGGCTTATGGATCCGTATGAAACTAGCTGATTAATGCATTCAAGGCTAGTTCCATACATAACTGGAAATTTCTAGTTTGGGTGATCGATTTGGACTAGTTAGGCCTATAAACTAAACCAATTTAACTAGCTCGTCTTGGTAGAACCAGTTGATTTCTAATAAAATTGGGAAGAAACAAATATGTATTATAGAAGAAGGCCATGGATGAACAATTCAACTCCAATATCACATGCTTCAAGTATATAAGCTTTTGGAGTTTTTGAAGATAGAAGGTAATTGTTCTTTGGTACTTCAAAGCAACAAATACCAATAAAAACCATGAATTCATGGAAAGGAAACTTGTACAAATTTAACCTCATGATCTGCCACAAAAGTGTACTATAATGATATCATTTCAGCATAATCCCATGAGTCTTCCTTTGAAGGAAAACTTGAGGAATTAGGTGTTGATTATTTGGATGTTGTGTTGAAGTTATTTGTGTTGTTTTTAGAATAGGATGCTAGAACTTGGTGTAAATATTTGGATGATGATAGCATTAATGATTTTGATGATTTCAAAAATACTTTCTTAGAATAGTGGGAGGTAAAGAAAGATAACATGGTGTTGTTGACGAAGCTTCATGAAGTCAAGAAGGAGAACAAGACAATAAGATAGTAAGAAAGTTCAATCAAAGGTTTCACAAACTCATCCAAAAAATTCTCAAGGACATCAAACCTACAAGTACTATTATTCTCCTTTATTATGTGAATGATTTTAAGGGAATTTTTGGTTTCTTTCTTATAGACAAAACCCCAAATAATTCAAAGAATCCCAAGAAATGGATGAGAAGATCAAGGGAAATATTGTTGCTTAAGGTAAAGTGGACTTGTTTGGTTCATTTATGGCATCAAATTCTCGAGTTGAAAGGAATCCAAGGGCAATGAATTCTAATGATCCAACACTAGACATGATGACCAAAGTCCTCAAGGAAATGGGAAAAATGACAACAAATATCCAAACCATGGGAAACCAAGTGGTCCATTTGGAAAGAAGACAACAAAACCAAATGTATTCGAGGCCTAAATTTCAACCTAAAAGAAATTTTGGGTTTGAAAAAAATAAAAGGATGGAATATGTGAAGCCCTTGCTTCCTTTGGAACCAACAATTAGGTAGAAGATGAAGATATTTATTGGTGTAGACCTCGCAATGAGCATCATGCATAACACATATGTTTAGTTTTCAGATCCACAATCACACCCATTGAGAACACACCAGATGAGGGTAATATTGACTCTATTGATGATGTCAATTATGTTGATGATGGTGACTATATTCATACTCTAGAAGACAAATTTTTTACCATGCTTAGAAAGTTTATGGTTAAATTAAAAAATGGGAACATATAGACAAATAGATTAGGGGGCATTTTTGGTGAAAATCCTTCCCCATGGGGGATTATGGTTATCATAGAAATATTGGTGGAGAAATATATTCATAGAAATCAGCAAAAAATCCATGGGACCAATAGATTTCCACCATAGAAATTTGAAGAGAAAGGTGGGAAAAAGGAAAAAGACAGATTCTTGAGCATAAAAAATCAAGGTAAAGGTTGTACTTATACACCACTTAAATTTTTCCCAAATTAGCATCCATTATAGCCAAATGAGTGTATGTAGATAGACTTAGTGCTTAATGTGGGGCTTGCTAATGGGTTATCTAAAATGAAAGTTCAGGTCTCTATCTTGGAACTCATTAAAATTCTAGCTTATAAAGAGAAAGTCAAGCTATTAGGGTTTGATGAAGCTAAAGATAAATCTATGGTATGCCAAGGTATGAATCAAGGGAGAAGGAATAGTATGTTTCACTATTGATAAATTATTTATTGCTCCATAACTATATGCTAGACTCAGGTTCATCAAGCAATTCTATGTCTTTAAAAGTCATGAATCAATTACGGCTTCAATTCACAAGATCATATAGAAATGTGTTTATACCTATTGTTCCTGATAATGTAGACAATTGGCAAGTTTTTAAAAATGATGCACATGTTATCATATTTTGACTAATTTGTGGGAATTTTCTTCTTATCACATTAATTGGAAAGAAGATTCAAGGAAACCAATCATACAATTTAAAGAAAACAAAATTCCAAAGTTGCCCATTCCTTTGGAAAAACTATTTGAACAAGACGATAAGGCCAAAAGGTATTAGGAGTCGAGCAAACTGGATGATGGAATTGATATCAATATTTCATCTAAACTACACCTGAAGCTCATTTGCATTGGGAATGTCATGTCCCAAATTTGGTATTGGGTCACAATGGCCTAATCACATTGGCTCTATTCATTAGAGTTTGTCAAATTGATGCTAAAGGTCAAATAATTGCCAAGGAGGAAAATTACTAGTTTCCTAGGTTTGGGGTGGAAGCTTTGGGATTTGGAATAATGGGGATAATAAATGATGTTTGAACATTAGAATGGAATAAATATTTAATAAAGGATCTAAATAAATATATACAAGTGAAAATCAAAGTGGCATTTCATCATGAAGACACATGGAGGAAGTGGGACCCACATATGGCTAGATTTCCCCACTACATTTGGCATCATTCTCTCACCAATTCGAATTCAAGGTGAATGGTAACATACTTGGGGGAGTCCAAAAGGTATTATTCATTGCATGACTCATCCAAGGTCGAAATATAGAAGAAGAGTAACTCCCATGGAAGAGGAAGAGGCAATTTGGAGCTAGTGAGACACTTGGGCTAGATTCCCTAGCTCTATGACAACAATGATGAAGATGCTATGACACCTATGACACAAATCAGACCTGAAGGCTGACATATGACATATATGACATGTCAGGGCTAAAAATAGACTCCAAGAGGGCGCTCAAGGGTGTTAGGGCAGCTAATATGCTTCCACATGTGATTTGGTGGAAGTGGGAGACTAGGAATTGTTGTACAAGTGGCGTTCTTTGGAATCTCTTCCCAACTTGAGTTGGCATGAGTCTCTTGGAAGGAATTCGACCCATGGAGGACATTAGAAGTTTATAAATGTTAATAACAAAGAATGAAAGCATCTTTTGATCATTTGTAGAATTTGCAATTGCATTTGTGAAGAGGGAGAGCTAGTGGATGACTAGTTTCTTGCCTTAGCCAATTTCGAGGGTGAAAGATTCCCATCCAAGTTGGAAATTGGAAAGGACATTCAGACCTTTCATTTGGAGATTTAATGGATTATTTATTTGCAGGTGTAAGCTACAGGGCAGCTCATGGTTTCTTCTATTCCAGCTCGCTCCTTCAACCATTTCCAGTTTTGATGGCATATTCTTGATCCTTGAGGGAGGGCATTTTTGGTGAGCTATTGTACTCTTTGGTGGAGATTCTAATACCCCATTTATTTTTTAATATGAATTAAATACTATGTTATTAATCTACAGAATGTTTCAGGTCGAAATTCCAAGTAGAAATGTATAAATCTCATTTTTAATGGAAGAACAATGCCATTTCCCCACTACCTTGTTGTGAACCAATGTATTGATGATGATTTCGATTGAATGGATGATTATATGATGCATTTGTGATTAATGGACTGCCATGGATGTATTTTACAAGTTTCATGTACTGTACTTGAGCATTTGAAGTATTTTTACTCAGTTTAATTGCATTGGGAGAAGAAATAGTGCCATTTCCCCAAGGGTCGAATTGGTGATTTTTGCAGTTGAATGGGAGAGGGTGAGAATAGTTGTAATAAACCATTAATGGTCCATATGAGACCTTAATAACATAATTAACACATTACATACCTCTTTTCATAAATTTGAGTGGGTTTGGAGGCATTTGGGAAGCCATTCTCAGTACTTACCTTAGGGGGATTTGAACCCCAAATTACTAGTTAAATTGCATAATTGGTCCAGAATCTTAAGAGAGTTTGAAGAGGTATTTTGGTGGCCATATGTTATCCCTGAACATCATATTCAATTCCTAATATCATTCATACACCTTCCTTGAATATTTGAAGGCATTTGGAGTCAATTTGAGACCTAGAGACCAATACTAGTCAAAGGAAAATCACTAGTAAAGTTACCTACATTGATTAGAATTTAAAGACGATTTGCAGAAGTATTTTAAAGGTCCAAAGGCATCCTTGAAACACATATTTATGTTCTAATATCATTCATATTCCTTCTCAGAAGATTTGGGATCATTTGGGGCAAATTTGGCACCTAGAGATCAAAACTAGTCAAAGGTCGAACTAGGAAAAAAAAAGTGGAAAATTGCAATTTTAATAAAATTCCTAATAAGGGACATTACAGTGGTATCAGAGCATGGTCCTTGCACCTGTGGATTAGGTACATACATTCAAGAATAATTGGCAGCCATGCCTTACTATTATGATGAATCCTATGAGTACAATTCTTATGAGGAATATGCAGATGCTTATGAGCAATATGAAGCAGAATGTGAATGGTACGAGGAAGAGGTGCCATCATGCAACACTTCTTACAATTTTAGGAGAAATGAAGATTATTCTTATGACTTTAGATCTGATGAATATGAGTGTGTCACACCAACCAAGGATAATTCTATGAGCGAATTCCAAAGATGGAGAGAAAAATATAAAACCTTGCCCCAACAATATAAAAAATATCAAGAATATTTTGCTTCGAGCAAAAATACACAAAATGCCATGTCTTTTGAGTACTATGCTGAACATGTTTTTGAAAATAGGCCCAAAAATGAAGATGTGGAGTTAGTGAAGAAAGGTTTATGCCCTTCTTGTAAAAACCCTTGGAGCGAGTATCATATATGTGTGCATGAAATGATGTCCTCCTTGAGGAGAGCTTTTGAGATTTATTCAAGAAGAGATTCCAAATATACTGATCCTAAGGAAAACAAGGGGAAAAATGCATCAGCTTGCTTGAAGGATAAAAATGAAGAGACATCACAAGAGCATGAAGAAGATTCTATTGAAAATATGGAAGATCATTTCGAGACACCTTCTAGCTTAGACATGAACCAAAGAGCATCTACTGATGGATGCTTAAACTATGAAGGAGTACCTACTGATGGGTGCTCACACCTCTATGTTGGTGACATAGAGATCACTTTTGAAAGTGTTGCTGCAAGCCAAAGTTTCATTAAGCATGATAATGAAAACCTTGTAGCAGTTGAAGAAGAACCAAGATCAACTTCCCCATCACCACTTGAGCTTCATGAAGTTGGTCCAAGAAAAATTGAAGAAGATGAGGAGGTTCATTTGCAAGAGCCTCATTTTCTTGAAGGGTCCTTAAATATGAATGAAAATAAGATCCAAGAGTCCCTCAGCATTCTCCATGACACTCAAGCATTGGTGTCAAATTCTTGTTGGAGAGCTACTTCATTGGAGGAATCATCCTTCCTTGAAGACATGGAGAAGATTCAAAGAGCAATGTGCCACATCAAAGGTAATTTCATGTCTTTGCTTTTTGATAGAAACCATTTGTTTGAGCTTAATGAATTGTTACATGATGCATACTTGAATAATAATGAGGATATTCATAAGCTCACAATTCAAAATGAGCAACTTCTTGAAAAGTTGCAAGATACTTGTTTTTCCTCCTATGTTTCAGATTGTCAAATGGTAGATTGTTTGGAGGATTCTCATGACATGGTGGATCATGAGAAATGTGAAAATTTGAATGTTCTTGATGTGTTTGAAGATGAACTTGAATAGATCCAAACACTTGATGTGGTGGAAGAGGAATCTGAATTGCCTCTTGATGAAGGTTATGCAATTTTTAAAGAAGAGCATGATTCCTCTACATTGGAACCAAACTATGACAAAGAGTTCACACTTTTGAAGGAGCTGCATGATACTTCCCATATGGATCCTTCCCATGATGAAACTTCTGCACTTTTTAATCGTTTGGGTGATTTAGTTCATTCTCCTACATCCTACAATTCCATGTTTTGCAACATTAGTCTCAATGAAGTATGGGTGAAAGGGTTCTTTTTTATGGTGCCACATGAGGAGTATGGAACTCCTAGATTTAACTTTCATGATGACATGGTTGGAGCACATTCTTATTCACATTTGCAGCAGCATAATTTGTCACTTTATGATGATTCACATCTACATGGATGCACCTATGATATGGATTTGAGTCACTTGAAGACTCATGGTTTTTCTTGCTCAACACTGGGTTCATTCGATGTTAGAGGAACTTCATCCAACACTTGGGTGAATAGATTTATGATGGGAGAACATTTTTGTTGGCAGCCACATACTTTGTTACATCTTTATGATTCTCACATTCATGGATGTATGGGTGAGACTTCTTTGAGTCATTTGAAGTCTCCTTGTTTTTTCTGCTCATTATTTGGTTCAGATTTTAGTGGAGATTCTTCATTCACTTCTTGGATGAAAGAATACATGGTTGAATATTTTGATGCATATCACATCCTTTTGGAGCAGCATTATAGGACATGGGATCCTCACCTATGTCATTGGAGCAGATTTGATTGGTCACTTGAAGATTGTATGCACTTGGAAAATCGTGGTCTACTTGCTTGGAGGTACAAGCACTTTCATGATTCTTTGATGAAGCACCTCCTTGATGTACATTTTAATTATGTAGTTATGTACTTTGATGATATATATTTTGTACTCATGATGTTTGGAAGAATGCATACAAGAAAATGGGATCCAAGAATCATCTTATCTGATGGTATGGGTTGGAGAGCACTCTTCATTGTTGGGGTGCAATACAAGCAATGGGACCCTGGAATAATTTTTATCTCAATGGTTTCATATTTTTTGGGGAAGCAAGCAGTATGGGAGATGGATTCCCCACTTAATAAAGTGATTTTAATCAGAGTAGTGCAGCAGCAAGCATGGTGGTTCCTCTCTAAAATCTTCATGGAAACTCAAAGACTTAAGGTTGGGCAATTCAATGGCAACTTCAAAGAATTATACAGAAAGCAGGTTCTTCAACACCCACATTTAAAATTGCTTGAGGACAAGCAATATTGGGAAGGGAGGATTTGTCATGTCCCAAATTTGGTATTGGGTCACAATGGCCTAATCACATTGGCTCTATTCATTAGAGTTTGTCAAATTGATGCTAAAGGTCAAATAATTGCCAAGGAGGAAAATTACTAGTTTCCTAGGTTTGGGGTGGAAGCTTTGGGATTTGGAATAATGGGGATAATAAATGATGTTTGAACATTAGAATGGAATAAATATTTAATAAAGGATATAAATAAATATATACAAGTGAAAATCAAAGTGGCATTTCATCATGAAGACACATGGAGGAAGTGGGACCCACATATGGCTAGATTTCCCCACTACATTTGGCATCATTCTCTCACCAATTCGAATTCAAGGTGAATGGTAACATACTTGGGGGAGTCCAAAAGGTATTATTCATTGCATGACTCATCCAAGGTCGAAATATAGAGGAAGAGTAACTCCCATGGAAGAGGAAGAGGCAATTTGGAGCTAGTGAGACACTTGGGCTAGATTCCCTAGCTCTATGACAACAATGATGAAGATGCTATGACACCTATGACACAAATCAGACCTGAAGGCTAACATATGACATATATGACATGTCAGGGCTAAAAATAGACTCCAAGAGGGCGCTCAAGGGTGTTAGGGAAGCTAAGATGCTTCCACATGTGATTTGGTGGAAGTGGGAGACTAGGAATTGTTGTACAAGTGGCGTTCTTTGGAATCTCTTCCCAACTTGAGTTGGCATGAGTCTCTTGGAAGGAATTCGAACCATGGAGGACATTAGAATTTTATAAATGTCAATAACAAAGAATGAAAGCATCTTTTGATCATTTGTAGAATTTGCAATTGCATTTGTGAAGAGGGAGAGCTAGTGGATGACTAGTTTCTCGCCTTAGCCAATTTCGAGGGTGAAAGATTCCCATCCAAGTTGGCAATTGGAAAGGCCATTCAGACCTTTCATTTGGAGATTTAATGGATTGTTTATTTGCAGGTGTAAGCTACAGAGAAGCTCATGGTTTCTTCTATTGCAGCTCGCCCCTTCAACCATTTCCAGTTTTGATGGCATATTCTTGATCCTTGAGGGAGGGTGTTTTTGGTGAGCTATTGTAATCTTTGGGGGAGCTTCTAATGCCCCATTTCTTTTTTAATATGAATTAAATACTATTTTCTTCATCTCCAGAAATTTTCAGGTCGAAATTCCAAGTAGAAATGTATAAATCTCATTTTTAATGGAAGAACAATGCCATTTCCCCACTACCTTGTTGTGAACCAATGTATTGATGATGATTTCGATTGAATGGATGATTCTATGATGCATTTGTGATTAATGGACTGCCATGGATGTATTTTACAAGTTTCATGTACTGTACTTGAGCATTTGAAGTATTTTTACTCAGTTTAATTGCATTGGGAGAAGAAATAGTGTCATTCCCCCCAGGGTCGAATTGGTGATTTTTGCAGTTGAATGGGAGAGGGTGAGAACAGTTGTAATAAACCATTAATGTTGCATATGAGACCTTAATAACATAATTAACACATTACATACCTCTTTTCATAAATTTGAGTGGGTTTGGAGGCATTTGGGAAGCCATTCTCAGTACTTACCTTAGGGGGATTTGAACCCCAAATTACTAGTAAAATTGCATAATTGGTCCAGAATCTTAAGAGAGTTTGAAGAGGTCTTTTGGTGGCCATATGTTATCCCTGAACATCATATTCAATTCCTAATATCATTCATACACCTTCCTTGAAGATTTGAAGGCATTTGGAGTCAATTTGAGACCTAGAGACCAATACTAGTCAAAGGAAAATCACTAGTAAAGTTACCTACATTGATTAGAATTGAAAGAGGATTTGCAGAAGTATTTTAAAGGTCCAAAGGCATCCCTGAAACACATATTTATGTTCTAATATCATTCATATACCTTCTCAGAAGATTTGGGATCATTTGGGGCAAATTTGGGACCTAGAGATCAAAACTAGTCAAAGGTCGAACTAGGAAAAAAAAGTGGAAAATTGCAATTTTAATAAAATTCCTAATAAGGGACATTACAGGGAAGCATTGCAGTGCTAAAGAAAGAAGAGAGATTGAAGTTTTAATAAGATAATCACTAATCATTCAAACACATTCATACACTTGGTTGAGGCAGAGCATTCATTAATAATTCAAATACATTTGCTTCTTTCAATCTGGCAGATATATAATACATAGAAAAAAATACATATAATAAAATCTACTTCACTATTAACTCATATCAATTCAACATTCTATTACAACTCTACACCACTAACATGTTCTAGGCACCCTCTTGCACCTCTATGGCCTGATCTACATTTCTTGGCCGCTGCTAACTATATTGCAGGCTTATAAATTATAAGTGAAACATAGAACTTCCAAATCAAACTCAGGTCTATTTCTACTATTGAAAAACCATTGATAATTGATTCACTCATTATTACAGCTAGACCAAGCATCATGTTCACTGTTTAAGAGCACCATAGGCATTCAAGTAGATTATGGTCATTCAACACCATAGACAAATGCATACATAAATTTGAACGACTGAATTTGGAGGTCATTCACAAAATATAAAGGAACACTAAGCTCAAGCTATCATGAATCGTCCTTTGGTGTGTGCTTTTAGAACTTTCGTGACCCGTCCTCTGATGTTCACAATGTACTCTTTGGAAACTGAGTCCCTTGAATGTTTGATAAAATCCTAGGAAAACAAATATACTAAGATGAATAATCATGAGTTGTGAGTAATGCTTGCAACTGTCGATCAAGCAATAACATATTTATAGGCGTTAAAACCAACTTCAAACCAAATTTTGGGGGCGAATCTAACTGTAAAACCTACTCACAAATCCAACATCGGTTTTAAGGAACAAGAAAGGGAGAAATTGTCCCAGCAACCACCATTCCTTGAAATTAGAGGGTGAATTCAACTCCCTCTTTGATTTCAAGGAACTAGAAAGGGAGAAATGGCCCTAGCAACCACCATTCCTGGAAATCAAGGGGCAAATAACATCTTCATGGACTACAATTCGATTTTCGAGAGGGCGAAAGCCATTTTTCTCCATATTTTTTAGTAAATACGACTGGGATAACCTCCATTGAATTTTTTTTAGGTAAATAAATTGTGGGCTAAATTTTAACAATGGAAAAAAGGGTTTAATATAAAAAATTCACCCAATAAATTTTCAAAACCCCCTAAAATCCGCCCATGGGAAAAATTCGCACCTAAAATCATCTATGGTCCAACATGAGTGAATTAGTTTTATTAAAGGTCAATTCATTCTAAACAACCTTAATAAAAATGGAAAAAAATTGAAATAGTAAGGGAATCACTGAAAAGTCTTTCTTCTTGATGATTTACTTTGATGAATCTTGCAGTAGGGTTGAAAGAAATTTCATCCTTAATATGCTCGTTTGGTAAGTGTTTGGAAGTTTTTTTACTCAAGTAGTAGGTAGTCTCAACTCTTTTCTCAAATGCATCTACTAGAGTTTGTATTCATGGCCATTTTTCATAGGTGATTCCACTCCAAAGATCCATCAAGAAATGATTGCGGCCCCTAGATCCTTGATAACATCGCATGCTATTGCAACACATGCATTTAGTTATCTTCTTGAAGCTACTCAGATGTAAACAAAGGTTCAAGGAATTATTCTTCCAAATGATGCGCAATTACATAATTTTCCTTTTGTTTATGATTCTAATCTTAGCCCCAATCTCACTCAAATCTATATTGATGGAAAAATGCAATACGCCTAGACATCTATGCTAAATCATATCATATGAGTAGGGGGGAGTAAGGAGAAGACACAGGTTGTTATAATCGGATTAGGAAACTTGCTAGATTGATTTTTTTAAAAATAGAAGATTATTCCGCAAGGTTAAATTTTTAGATACTTGGACATTCCCTTTGGAATTGATACATCTCTAAAGGACTTGTGTAATTAGGTCTTGAACAAGTTTGAGAGAATATTTGAATATGGTTTCCCTAATACATACCACTTGCAAGTAGGATAACTCTTGCATATTTTTTTGGCAATCATTCCTATAAGAGAAGTGGACAATGAAGAGAAGTACATTCAATGATTCTCACGTGACATTGATAGAATTACAAGGAAGGTTGGAGTTCTCAATTCGATTGATATATGACACTAAGGAGAAACAATTACGACAATGGAATGGAGTGTTAGGGTGATGAGCGCAATGGATCTTAACAGATTCTTGTACAACGCTACATTCTAAATGCTACTAATCTAGAAGATATAAAAATAAATTAGGAATTTGTAATATAGCTGGTAGTGGTGTTGCTTTTAAAAAATTTATATTTGCAAGGCTTGGAAATTAATGACCAAAGAACTACACTTAAATTACCATTGACCAAGTGAACCAAGCTAGCCAAAAAACAAGTCACTTGCATAAATTTATAATGGAGTTCTACAACCCTTTAAATAGGCTTTATCACATCAAATATGATGGGTGAATACCATGGATAATCCAATAACATGGCCCCATATACCACCAATGGTAAACCCATTAATGAATAAATACATATTAATCTAATTATTGTTTTATCGAGTCAATTTTAACCAAATATTTCCGAATTTAAACTTGATATGGGGTATACCCATACCCCCCTCAAAGTTTATAACATGGTATCTAAAATTATAATACACCCCCCTTAATTATGTCACCTAGGTATACATCTACACCTTACACTAGTGAACCAACAAATATGGGTATGCTTGCCTAAATAGGTCTCACAAATATATACCCATTTAGAGATGTGATTAAATCCAAATCCATAAAAAATGCTTGCAATTGTATGCATGAGCATGTGATTCTAGGAAACATCAACATGTTCCATTGTCTGCATCCCTCCTATTCCAAATTCAATTACATAAAAAAGTACTTATCTTACCCCTATATGCCAATGAAAATGAATCTTGAAACATTTGCTTGCTTCTTTACCCACATCGCTCTTTTCTCCAAATATAGTGACCTAAATCAAGCACTCCTTAAACTTCTTTTTTTGCTATCCTCTATGTTATTTTTCTACCAATGATTCACATCAATTCATCTCCATCAAAGCCAACAATTTGGGGTTTCTCTCATGAGAGATATTTATTTCTGAAACATGTCTCTAATACCATATTAAAATTATTATCACGGTAATAAAATTAACAAAAAAAAAAGAAGCCACAAGATTGACAATATATTTTTACTTTAGAAACCCTTTACCAACAAAACCAACACCTAATATACACCTAATATATATATATATATATATATATATATTATTATACTCAACCAATTCAACCAAGATGGATAAAGAAAGGGCCACTTGTCCATCTTCTCCACCTTTTGAGGGAAGAAACCTCTCAAGACAAAACTCACGAGGTCGTTCCTAGATCTTTGGGTCATGGGTAATGGACCACATGTTCATCATGGCCATCATGCCCACAAGAATGCACATCCTATTTTCCATGTGTTGATCCTTCATGCAGAGTTGAATCCACAATAGGAGAGGCCTAAGTGGATGCATTATGAGAGACTCTTTCACCATTGCTTGTAATTATAGGAGCTTCTCAATGTTGTCCTCCCTTATGCTTCTGTTGTGCCTGACAAGCACATCCAAATTTGGCTGAACTTTTCCTTGCACTTATGGGTTCAACAAAAATTTCGAGTGAGGTCTTCGGCAAGGGTTTTAGATGTGATACAAGGGTTGTGTAAGCAAGGTAGTTGTGTAGATTCGAACTTTGTGATTTGTTCGGTGGAGGTAAGTTTATTTTTAGATGAAGTTGCTATGTTGTTTCCACAGGTTCCATTTTATTGTTGGCATATAGGCTTTCTTTTTGTCTTGCACAATAGTTTGAAAATTATTTCACCTTTACAAAAAAGAATAATTCTTCATCAAGTTAACAAAAAGGAGGAAATATCTTCTCAAATAAATGAAATATATTCTCGAGAATGGCTTAGTATAAGGTCTCTAAGATTCAACTTAGAACATTTGAGGAATATAGACATAAAGGATCCAAAACAAAGCCAAAATTACTTGTGGCTGATGTAAATAAGAAAGAGAAAAAAGATAAAAAAACAACCAAGAAACAGGGAGGTGGCAAAAAAATCCAAGAGACAAATCAATTATGTAATCACAACTAAAGTACAATTATAGTACAATATCCAATAACCACCTTTAACGATCCACATAAATAACCCAAGATAACAACAAAGTGGTTTAGGACTTAATTATTAGATCCAAATTGCTAACAATCCCCCACCCCACTTTAATCTTAAGTGTATACAAGTGTACCAAATAACAATAAATACTAGTGCAAAAGTTGATAACATATCCAAGTCTTCAATCTGATACTCATGGTATGAAACCTCATGAGTGTCGCTAAAGATCTGCCTGAAAAAAAGCATCAAAAGTGGAAAATGAAAAGCAAATATGGAAAACTCAATGTTCAACAAATGATCTACATATCCTCTAAGTGTTTAATGAAGTGAATCCAAAAGCAACGAGAGAAAATCCCGGCCATATGTGAATTGACTAGAAATCTAACATGTTCCATATCCAAAAAATCCCTAACAAATCAATGTGCCAAGAGAAAATGTAGAAGAATTGCTTGTCCTCTGTAAGGTCAAGATACAATCCTTGTAAAGTACAAAGATTATGAAGCTCTCAAATATTGACATAAGAAAACTATCAATAATCCAACTGACCAAAAAAAGTGTCGATCGACATTGAAATTATGTATCTTTAAAAAACTATATATGAAAACCTGTGAATCAATCATAATCATGCCAAAAATCCTTAGAAGTAAACTAGGTGAACTGCTACTAATGCTCCAAATCATGTTCCCAAATGTCCATTAAGCATGTCAGATAATCGATCTATGGCCAAAACGTGGCAAACCATCCATCCAAACCAATATACTGGAAATCCATCAAAATATCATCAAACTCCTAAAAAATCTTGACTAATCAAAAACTCTATGTGAGTGACTTGTGCCAACATCATTAAATCCTTAATCGATAATTTGTCAATCATCCAATCCTAAATCAATCCTCAATCCATCATCCTGTCTTTTTGTGCGAGGGAACCAAACTAAATTTATATATGTAATTACACTTTATTATAGGCATACTTCTATCCGTTATTCTTTATTTACGTAATTGCACTAAATAAGAATTGAGAAAATAAGAGAACGATGCATTAAATAGGCTCATCCCACATCGGGTTAGGATGCATGAGCAGGCTCGACTAATCATCCCTGAGCATATAAACAATAAAAAAGAGAATATATAAGGGTATATAATCCTAGCTAGCTCTGAAACTGGGAATGGACATAGCTAACTCTAAAAAGGCATTTTTCCATGCATAAAGAACTTGAAAAATAAGGATCTTTACAAAATATGCTCTTCCAACATGTCCTAAATCCATAATCAATCATGTCACGAATCCATCCAATGCAAATAGATCATCCTAAATAAACCATAGTCCAAAAAATTCACGGAATAAAATTTGAAACTTGAAGTTTGACGTCATCAATATCTTTCCCCCTGTCAACTAAAAGGTGAGAAGTTTTGGGACTTGTAAATCAATAATGTCAAAATACCCCTTGGAAGTGGAAAAGGCTAATCATACTATCTGTGAGTGGAGTCTAGAGACTCGATCTTCAACTCAAAATACTACATCAAGTGGGCCTCGACCATGCCCTAAATCATCAAAACATGAATTGAAACGTTTATGCCCATCTACATTAGAAAGCTCTATGAAAAAGCATGTATTTACCTATGTATGAATCCATCAATAAAACCTCTCTAATAAACTGGCTTCCAAAGTATATCACCAAGTACTTAACCATCCAAAATTAAATTTTTTTCTCTTAATCTTTGGTCGCTTCCAACACCTTTATGCAAGGTGGTTTGTTTTCCCACATATATTGCATGTCTAAAGAGCAAAACATTGTAATTCACGATGTCCAACTTGGTGACAATGTTAACATTGTTCAAGTATACCATCCAAATTATCATCATCAAGTGCATTTCCATCATCATTATCCTCATGTTACTCATCTTGATCATCAAGTTTAGGTACTTTATCTAACTTGTTTTCAATAATATGCCTCTGTAAATCCTCATCTAGAAATCCAACACTCACAAATTTCACAGGTTTGGAGTAATTAGGAATGTGAAAGAAGTCAAACTCTGTCTTGTCATATCTTATGCCAAATTTGTTCTTCTTAAACTACTATCTTCCCAAGGTCTGATAACTTTACCTTGATTTTAAAACATATCCATATATGCCTTACTGTCTTCATCCAAGGTGTTTTATGACACCTTAGTGTTTTCATCCAATTCGTTATTTGTCTCCTTGGTTCCTTCATCAAATTCATATGACAGATTCTTACCTAGATTGTGCTTGATATCCTCTTGTTCACTTTCCACAACAATTAATCCAAATAATGGATTACATTGAAGAAGTATGGTTTTAGACTGTTGTTGTCGAAGAAGTTGTAATTCATTCTTTATCAACTTGTTTTGAATTTTGAGAATATCAATCTTTTTTATGCATAACTTGTAGACAAGTGGTAACATCATTAAGTGAATGTTTGATTGTTTGAATAGTTATTCCATGTGCAATGTTGATTAAAACAAGTCATTGTTGTTCATTGCCATCCTAATATAAAGAATTGCTTTAACTATCCAAAACAATGTGTCACAAATAAATAACTTTGATCCCCTTATTCAATGTGAGGCTAGATTAACTGGATTTAATTACAAGACACAAAGGAAATTCAAAGGCTTTACCAACAAAATATTGCAAATGGCCTTATAATGCAAGATGTGCCAAATTTGTCACAAAATTTGTCGTGAATTTCAAATAGTGGTTTTCCTTTACTTCTCTTCTTAGATTGATTGTATTATTCCTTTTATTCTTGTACTTATCTTTTTTATGGAATCATGTGCACATGCTTGATTCATTATATGTAAGAGAGTTTGTTTGCAAAAAGAAAACTACCATGCACCAATAACCACAAGGCTAAATTCCACCATGCATCAATAGACGAGGCACACACACACAGATTCTACAACACCCTTATTCAATTTCTAGGGTGTTTAGGATACAATACAAAAAATGTGTTTTTGTGAAGTATCCACTTATAACATTCGAAGCACTTTAAACTCCCAAATTCCAAATTGAAAAATAAACTTATAACTCAAATTACAAATTACTCTCAATATAATAACTTGCAAAGTCTAAACCCCTTGTGAGTTCCAAAATACCTTATAACTTCCTACAATTTTGCAGTGAAAATATTATATCTCTATGAATTTTGACTTCAATAACATCTAAAATTGCATTGCCCTTTATATCAAAAGGTTATTTCTATAGCCCCCTTCCAAAACACTAAGAATCTAAAAGATGGAGACATTCAATATTTTAATTCACTCTGACCAATAATTTTTTTGTTATAATCCCTTATGACCTCAATTTGTTGTAATCCCTATGACCTCTTACATTAATGTGATCGATGTTATAAAGTACAAAAATTTATAACTCCATTACAAATAAATATTTTTAATGTCTTCCATTATATAAACTTAGAAATCAATTTAAAAAATATTTCATATATTCCTCGAATTTCAATCACAATACTCGCTATAGTTTAACAATAATACATTTTCAAATTTCAACCAAAGTATTTCATATAACTCCAAGACATTAAAAGTACTTTGTTTATAATTCTGAAATTGAAAATGCAATTTTTTTTACCAAAGTCCAATGCTATAATACATTTTCAAATTTCAACCAAAATATTTCGTATAACTCCAAGATATTAAAAGCACTTTGTTTATAATTCTGAAATTGAAAATGCAATTTTTACCAAAGTCAAATGTTCTTGTGGTTACTTTCTTACGACGCCTAAAGATACTTTAATTAGAATGCTTTTATATGCTTACCATTTGACAACAAAACAGCTTCCGAGACCACCACAAATTTAAATTAAGCCGCCATTATTTTACCACAAAATTAGAATTATGCCACCATGGACAAAGGAAGAGATAGTGAGTTATATATAATTCTTCCAAGGAAACACTTTGAATAGAGTACACACGTTGTATATAAGAATCATTTCCATGGTGTATTTACTTCTTAACTTTGGTGGAAGTAAGTACACACGACACCTGCATTTGATACAAAAAGCAAGAATATCAATAAAAACCAAGAAACAAGGACATGGTGAAAAAAAGCAAGAGCCAAATCAATTATATATTTACAAATAAAATATATTTACAGTACAATATTTAGTAATAATTTTTAATGGTTCACATAACTAACCCAAGATAACAACAAGGCGGTTTATGACTTAATAATTACAGCCAAATTGTTAAGAGTGACAAACAAGCAATGATGCCACTAAAATATATTTCGAGTACTTAAAATGAAAATAAGATTATGAAAAAATAAAAATCATGGTTCTCAAATGTTGTGGTCGAGTTCAAACATATGGCCATAAAATAAGTAAAAACATTTCAAATGCAATTCCAAAGAATCTGTGTTTCCTCACTTTAAGTTGAGGCCAAAGTACTCATCATGTAGGTTAATGTGCCTATTAACATCCTCGTATTTGAGAAATCTTTCTTGTCTTGAACTTTGAATAAAATTGAGCTTCTTTAGGCTTTACAAGATATGGTTGATGAAAAACCTACCCAACTTAGATGTGCATCCTTGTGATTTTATATGAGCCTTTGGACATGATTGGTGATGATCTTCTAAACATATATATGCAAAATTAAAAGTGGATGGTCACGAAGTGAATGTGGAGTTGATCAAGCTCACTTCTAAAGGAACAAAATAAGAATATTATAAAAAATTAGCCATCAATAATATTTCATTTTCTAAAATAAATCCACCCATAAAAAACCATATAGTATTTATAATTATGCATGCCTGTCTAAATACTCATGTTTTATTTCCAAAACGTGGAAACGTTGCAGTTAGACACGTTCTCACTCTGCTTTTTTCTTAAAAACTTAAATCCTGAAAAAAGCTTCGGCACGTAATTATGAATCTCGAATCTCTGATTCCCATCAATTATGGCCGTATGAGTCTGAGTCGCCATTTCTTGAGCCTGTATGTGACAGAGAAAGAAGTTGGACCGGAGTTGGAACGACCTCCACAACGCTATGCTCTGCTCGAAGCTGGAACCTGCTATGGCCGTATTAGTCTGAGTCGCCGTATGTGATTCCACAACGCTATGCTCTGCTCGAAGCCCTACTCTGGAATGACCTTTGCTCGCGGTTTAATGTCCTGAATCTAAGTGTGATAGACGAACTAGATGGGAAATAAATTTATTGAGCCTGTATGCTCTGCTCGGCGCTGGAACTTATTTGGATTTGGATTTATTGATTCTGTCCTGAATCCAAGTGTGATAGAGGAACTAGATGGGAAATTAATTCTGCTCTGCGATGCTGTGGGACCTGCCTTGCTCTGCGATGCTGTGGGACAGCCTCTGCATAACGCGATTGAGCAGCTCAAACAGCCTTTTCCCCAATGGAGATCAATGCTCTTTGTTAATAATGGTAAGTATTGCTCTAATACTTCTTTGCATTTATTTAAAGATCTCCACCATTTTATATGTAACTGGAAAATACTCTTTGTATTTATTTAAAAATCTCCACCATTTTGTATGTAATTGGAAAATGCTCTCAGCTCATCCATTTTTTGGTAACCCTTCTCCCTTCACGACTATCCTACACTCTGCCTTGCACCCCATGGACCTCAATGCACAAACAATTTAGATCGGAAACCACACTCGCTTAGTCTCTTCTCCAATGGCAGGTTTTGCTCTAAATCTATGTCATATAACGACCCTCCATTTGTTACAACTACCCATTAGATCGGACACCCATTTGTGTTAAATCTATGCATATAACGATTTTAGATGACAGAGACAAATGATACAGCTGGAATGAAGCTTTCTCACTCTCTCAAGGGCTGTGCAAAGTTGCAAACCCTTTATTGAAACAAGTTTTCCGGGCAAATTTACAGCTGGGATGAAGCTTTTTCTCAAGTGCTGTGCAAACCCTTCATTGAAACAAATTCTGTAATTAGTTCCTTTGTATTCATTCAGATATCTCTATCATTTTGTATATGACTGCAAAATTGTATCAGCTCATCCATTTTTGGGTAACCTTTCAACCTTCTCGACTATCCCACTCTGCCTTGCACCTCATAATACTCAATGCACAAACAATTCTTCAAGTTCATAATTGATACAGTCCGATATGAAAAGTGTAGAATATACCAGGTCGGTAATTGATAAAAAAATTATACTTGCATTAACCTCCAAGCTGTTCATACCAAGTTTAGATCGGATACCACACTGGCTTAGTCACTTGTCCGATCAACTACCCATTAGATCGAACACCAAAATAGCTTAGCCTCTTGTCCATTTTGTGAAAAATCTATTTCATATAACAATGACTCATAGAGACAAATCGTACAGCTGGGATGAAGCTGTCTGTCATTTCATATAACAATGACTCATAGAGACAAATGGTACAGCTGGGATGAAGCTGTCTGTCAAGCGCTGTGCAAACCCTGTATTGAAACAATTGCAAATCATTTTTTGAATAGTACCTGTACCTCTATTACCCTAGCTACCGCAACTTTGCCTCGATCAACTTGCTTTTGCTCAAGCTCTGTAACTGAATCGACTCCAACTACCTGTAAAATGCCTTTTGTTTTAAGTTTTGTTTGGATGAACAATATATCTGTTTGTTTTGATTGCTTTAATTTCTGTTTGGATGAATATACCTGTTTGGAAAACAATGGTGCCATAGCTGGTCATTGCTGCTCTGTTAATATCCAAATTTTTATGATAGATACCAAAATTTCAACCAAATTTTGATTTAATTTATCGGCTAATAAAATAAAAAAATCTTGAAAAATCCTTCTACACCTTTCAAACTAGGAAATAATTTTGACAATTTTATGGTTACAGAAATTTCTTCAACATGATTTTGTTTTCTGTGTACGGGCAAAGTTCAGTGGTCATTGTTAAGTATTGTATTATATGTTTTTTTGGAGAGAGCATAGTTTCGTTAGATGCACAGGTTCATGAAAAATTAAATCATATAAACATAGAAAGTGACTGCAAAATTGTATCAGCTCATCCATTTTTGGGTGACCTTTCAACCTTCTCGACTATCCCACTCTGCCTTGCACCTCATAATACTCAATGTACAAACAATTCTTCAAGTTCATAATTGATACAGTCCGATATGAAAAGTGTAGAATATACCAGGTCGGTAATTGATAAAAAAATTATACTTGCATTAACCTCCAAGCTGTTCATACCAAGTTTAGATCGGATACCACACTGGCTTAGTCACTTGTCCGATCAACTACCCATTAGATCGAACACCAAAATAGCTTAGCCTCTTCTCCATTTTGTGAAAAATCTATTTCATATAACAATGACTCATAGAGACAAATGGTACAGCTGGGATGAAGCTGTCTGTCATTTCATATAACAATGACTCATAGAGACAAATGGTACAGCTGGGATGAAGCTGTCTGTCAAGCGCTGTGCAAACCCTGTATTGAAACAATTCGAAATCATTTTTTGAATAGTACCTGTACCTCTATAGTATTACCCTAGCTACCGCAACTTTGCCTCGATCAACTTGCTTTGGCTCAATCTCTGTAACTGAATCAACTCCAACTACCTGTAAAATGCCTTATGTTTTAAGTTTTGTTTGGATGAACAATATATCTGTTTGTTTTGTTTGCTTTAATTTCTGTTTGGATGAATATACCTGTTTGGAAAACAATGGTGCCATAGCTGGTCATTGCTGCTCTGTTAATATCCAAATTTTTATGATAGATACCAAAATTTCAACCAAATTTTGATTTAATTTATCGGCTAATAAAATAAAAAAAATCTTGAAAAATCCTTCTACACCTTTCAAACTAGGAAATAATTTTGACAATTTTATGGTTACAGAAATTTCTTCAACATGATTTTGTTTTCTGTGTATGGGCAAAGTTCAGTGGTCATTGTTAAGTATTGTATTATATGTTTTTTTGGAGAGAGCATAGTTTCCTTAGATGCACAGGTTCATGAAAAATTAAATCATATAAACATAGAAAGTCATGACATTAATTTGTGATGATAAATGATATAAATGGGTCTATAACTTCTTTCCAAAACAAGGAGATAGGTGTGATATGTAATTGAGTTGTTAGACCCCTAAATTCTCAATTTTTATGTATAAAAAAGGAAGATTTGATGATGGAGGATACTCCCGTCAAGTAAATAAGCAAATGGTATAGGAGAGGAAAATTAATAAGAAATCAATACACCACTAAACATCAATTGCCAATGTTTCTTAGGAGGACTATCTTTGATCAAAACATTGATAATTATTACGGTCTATGAGATTCCTTTTTGACATCACAAGTTATCTCACAAATTTTGAACAAGAATTAAGCCCAGATCTAAGATCTCATTTCAAGGTGTAAACAGATTGTAGGTTCACCAACAAGGCTTAATCAAATTAAAATGAATGACATTGATGTTGATTTTATGTTTGGTTAACAGTGCAAATGTGATCCCTTAAAAACCTATTTCAACATCATACAAATATCAAATTCTCACCCATCAAAAGGGCATTGTCTACTACGTAAACATGGGTCGAATAGGATATTTAGGACTAGTTGGTGATATTGCGTTATTAGTCAAAATTTTGGAAAACATTCAAAGTCATTTAGGGACCTTAAGGCCACCACAAAACTACTATAATAAGCAACACGTTAACCAATCAAACCCTTAACAAAATTTTATTAGCTTGCAAAACAGGGAAAATTTTAGGGGCAAAATTTAGCCCATGGGCTATTTTTCGACCTTTTTTATAAAAAAAAATCACCAATTTTCCTTTTTTTTGTTAAATAATTCACCCAAATTCCATGAAATAATTTTTTATTGTAAAAATCACCAAAATTGCCCCAAAACTATATAAAATCTTAGAAATTTGAATATTTTTACAAAAAAAATTGCCAAACATTTTATGGTTTTACATTTAAGAATTAGTAAGATTCACCAAGGTTTCTACACTTTGAGAAAATTATGGATCCTTAAAATTTTCCCTGTTGCAAAATTGAAATGAAAGACACACCAAGAAGGATGGTCGAATAGGTTTATGTGATACCAACAATATACTTGGAAGAGGACTAGACTTGAGAGATTTAGGGCTTCATTGCCTTCCACAAGCTTTAATGATTTATTACAGAAACAATCAATATGATGATATCATATTTTTTTTGCTCTGCTAGGGTTAGGTGATTTCGGCTCTACTTTGAGAGAGTTTGTTCTCTTCGCATGGATCCGAGTCTGGATGATCAAAGGCACATTCCTAATGAGGCCTTCTGGGCTCTGCTGGCCTCCACACCTCCCCCCTCCTCCTGCTTCGAAGTCTGGCGATGTAAGTTTTTTCAAGCAAGTTGCCGCTCCTCGCATTCAGATCATGTCCACTACTTCAAGGTTGAAAGCTCTTGCTTTGAGTGAGAAGGGACTAGTTGGTTAGTTTACTGGGATTTGGCATTTGCAAAAAAAATGGACTCTTGGATCAATAAGAAATAGATTCCCTTGATCTCGGGAGGCCTGCAACAATGCTTTTGCAGAATGGGGTTTTTTGTTTTCTTGTTTGAAAACAAAGCTGACAGAGATCTCATATTCAGGAGTGGACCTTACTTCTATTAATGTATTTGTAAATTCGAAAGATATTCACTTGTATATTGTATGTATTACATTTGTACTTTATTGTATCCCCAACGGAGATGTATTATTCCTCCGATTGGAAGTGTCGTCATTTGTACTTGCAAGTGTTGCAAGTTATATTGTAAGTGTTGTAACTTATAATTGATGGGTTATTAGACCACCTTGGTGGGGTCGGCCCTATATGAGTCGTGTGGGTTAAAGGGTTATTAGACCACCCTAGTGGGGCCAACCCAGCCAACATTATGTTAAGTGGTTAAGTTGAGGCCAACCTAGTTAGAGTTAAAAGTCAAGTGAAGTATAGTATAAATAGAGTATAACTCTCTCATTTATTTATTCACACACTCACTCACTTTGCATTAGTGAGAGAGAGGAGGAATGCGCACAACTGGAGGAGAAGAATATGCTAGGAGACTATCTCTATCTTTTGGGGTTTGATCTTTGTGATCTTTGTATTGGTGCTCATTCTATCCCTGAGGAAGTTGCGGGGTTTTTCACCTTCTTGGTTTTCCTCGATGAAATGATTTGTGTCTCTTGTCTCTTGTGTTTGATATGTTGTACATGTTGTTCTC
The DNA here is from genome assembly GCA_027924585.1 of Larix kaempferi. Classification (NCBI taxonomy): domain Eukaryota; kingdom Viridiplantae; phylum Streptophyta; class Pinopsida; order Pinales; family Pinaceae; genus Larix; species Larix kaempferi. The sequence goes on from BSBM01001711.1 coordinate 131,149, forward strand.
TCAGTTAAGATCCTAGATCAGATTGAATTAAATAATGAAAAACTAACATTGTATCAGAGCTAGCCTGAAGGAAGGCATGGTATGGCATTTATGACACTTGTTGCACTTGCGACAAATTGGAAGCTAAGGCTTGGTATACTAAAAACCAGTCATCATGGAACTCTTTCTATAACTCCATTTTGGTAAAGGACAACCTCAGATTCGTTGTACCTTGTGAGATATGATCCGTACAAGTTAGGGTTTCTTTCTCTTCCAGAATGCAGTCCTAAATAGGTGACCTAGGAAAAAAGGTCATATCTCGGGATAGGAAGATCCAAATGGAATTTCGTAAAAAGTGACAGTTAGAGAATATACTGTAGTTTCCCAGGTCCTGGTTTCAGAGGCCTAAGTTGAAACAGTTACACGTGGCACACCGTACAAGTTCGCTATATTGTTTCATCCCATAAACAGGTCACATTGCGACACTTGGCATATATCTCTCTCAGAGAATCCATTTGAGCTCAGATATGTGGGTTTAGAAAGATGACAGGCCAGTCTACCACAAGCCAAAGTTTTAGACCCTGAGGATCTGAAATTTTAGATATACATCAAAAACAATATGGCATATATTGTTGTCCAAATAGAATTGGATTCTAAGCACTTTCATTTTTGGTTTGTCACTGCTGTGGGAAATTAGGGTTTCAGAGAAAGTTGGAATTTCTTAAATATGAGACCATGGATGGATGCTCCTCATCAAAATCTAAATTTAGAGACCAAGATCAAAGTTCTTAGTTGGGTCAAACCCCAGGCTCTATCAAACACTAGTTTGGGATTTTGACCAGAAAACCAGAATTTGACAGAAGCTGCAGATCCGAAACTCGCAGGTCATTTTTGGAGGGTCATTTTTTGGATTTTTCAAAATCTGAGCACTCCAGCTTTCTCGGCTCAGTCAAATGCATCTCCTTGTCAAGACAGAAGTTTGAAATTCCAAGTTTGGATTTTTAGGGTTTCTTTGTCAAACCCTAGCCAGCTCCAGATCTAGATTCAACAAATCAAGTGGGGAGGATAACTTAAGTGCATGGAAGTATAGCATTGGGTTAATTCTAGAAGAGAATGGTTTGGACACCTACATAAGTGAAGAGATTCCAGTTCCAGAGGGAGATGAGGCTAAGGCCTTACATAAGAAGACTACAAGCAATCCCGATAGGTATGACTTGAGGAGATACATGTATGTTTTGAAATATGTTCATGATTAAGTTTATGATATGTTTGTCTTCATATTATTGAGGTTAGTACAATATTGATTAATTTTAGATTTGTCCTATCACCCTAGTAAAAGTATGAATGCATGTGAATGATAGAAGACATTCATTGATTAGGGGTATGACACTTATGATTCTACTAATACACCGTGGTGTTGTATGAGGATGATGTTGTCCACTAACATGAAAGGTACATCAACAAAGATAAATAAAGTTCTAGATCAAGAACATATGACCATGGTGACATGAAGACAAAGACTCATCCATAACCATTGATCACATACAAGCTCTACTTGCAAGGTATGTTTAATTTGGTTCTACAATGGTTAACTTATGAGATATGTAGGTTACTAGCACAAGTCATTGAAGAGAACAAGAAGACATTATGTGGGTATGTTAGACATAACTAGCAAGCATGATAATCCATGTATGTTTTTCCTATATCAAGTTAGAATCCTACCTTGTGTTAGGATCGTATATAAGTATACTTGGTATGACTGATAATGATTATTCATGAAGTTATATGTTTGAGTAATCACGGGTTTATGCATATTATGCTTCTTACTTTGATTAATGATATCACAAACTAGAAGAGTCCTATGGTCAAATAAGAATATGCATGAGTAAAAGAAGTCCTCCCTGAAACATTGAATACTAACGCTTGTGATCAATTACCTATGTATGAAATGACCATGACCATAGATGTTTAAGATTGTTTAGAATCATAATATCTTGATAGTATTGAGATTATACTAATGAATATATGATTTTGTATGAGATATTGAGGATTACACTAGTGCACACTTAAGCATGCATAGTGGTCCAGGATGGATATAAGTTCAAAGGCAAATAATCTAGGAAGCAAAGATAAAGAGGGAGCACAATCCAGTAGTTCCTGCAAGGAAGCAAATATTGAGAGGGAGTCCACCGAACAAGCAAACAAAGATATGTATTTGAATTGTCATTTCTTATTGGTTAAATGATGTTGTTCATTCATGTACATACTTATGTTCCTAGATTTAGGATGTACATTATGCATTTTAGAAAAGTTGCATTAATGAAGATACTACTAATATAGTAATGGGTAAGTGGCCTATGGTATTGTACAACATTCCATTGCTACTTAAATAGAATGAAACCTCTTTGTTGACATGTAAGGAGTTGTGCACACTCTTAACAATGTTCTGGTAGAGATGGAAGGCATCTAGAAAGTTATGGGATATGGATAAATGTTTTATTGAAGCATTGGCTAAGATAATTGCATGAAGACTCAACAATGACATTTGTTCTAGCAATGAAGTTCAAGAAAACTATGTATTGAAGATATTGAAGAATCTGAAGTTCCCAGGATTCGGGATGCAGTAATGGAAGAATGCCATGATCGAAGAATACCAGTCGATCATGAAGAATGATGTTTGGGATGTGGTCCCAAGACTAGAAGGGAAGTCTGTTGTGACTTCCAAGTGGATCTACAAGATCAAGCATGATGTAGATGGTAGCATAGAGAAATATAAGGCAAGTTTTGTGGCTCGTGGAAAGAAGAAATATACTATGAAGAAACTTTTGCACTTGTATCCAGATACACTTCCATCAGAACAGTACTTGCTCTAGCTACAGCGATGGAGTGGAAGATACACCAGATGGATGTCAAGACAACTTTCTTGAATGGTGTAGTCGAAGAGGAAGTGTATGTGGAGCAGCCACTCGGATTTGAGACTTATGACAGGGAGTCACATATGTGCAAATTGAAGAAAGCCTTGTACGGTTTGAAACAAGCACCCAGGACATGGTACGGCAGGATTAACAGCTTCTTTACTAGTTTGGGCTTTACCAAGAGTAAAGAGGATTCCAACCTTTACTACAAGGTTGAGGAAGGAAAAACAGTGATACTCCTACTATATGTAGATGACCTGTTTGTGATAGGTGAGATTGGATTGATTACTGATACAAAGAGAAAGCTTGCTACCGTGTTCAAGATGAAGGACTTGTGTATGATGCATTACTTTCTAGGTATGAAGGTGTGGCAGAGTACAGATGGAATCTTCTTTGGACAAGGGAAGTATGCAGTAGAGATCCTGAAGCGGTTTGGGATGATGGACTACAAGGCCATAGACACACCTATGGCATCGAACCTGAATCTATTGAGTGATGCTTCATCACAGTCGGTTGATGTCACGGTGTATCGTTAGATGATTGGGTCCTTGATGTACCTGATGAAAATGAGACCAGATATTTGCTTTGCGGTGAACACCTTGAGCCATTTTCTGACAGATCCTAGACATGTTCACCTGATTTCTGTAAAGCATATTTTGAGGTACCTAAAGGGTACAATTGATTATGGGCTCAAGTATGATGCGAATCAAAATTTTAACCTATGGGGTTATGTTGATCCAGATTGGGCAGGTAGTGCTACGGAAAGGAAGAGCACTTCGGGGTGCTGCTTTAGTATGGGATCAGGTGTGATCTATTGGTTTAGTAGGAAACAATCTTGTTTAGCTCTTGGTACAGCCGAAGCAGAGTATGTCCTAGCTTTTTCGACTAGTTGTGAGGAAGTATGGCTAAGGAAGCTACTGTCTGATTTATTTGATCTCCAGTTGGATGCTACCTATATCTATTGTGACAACCAGAGTTGTGTGAAGTTGTCAGAGAGCCCATTGTTCCATGACAAGTCGAAGCACTTCGAGATCAAATATGACTATATCAGGGATATGGTGCAGAGAGGAGCAGTGAAACTCCAGTATGTTGCGACAGATGAGGAGATTGCAAATGTGTTGACCAAACCACTAGCCAGAGTGAAGTTCGAGTACTTCAGAAAGAGGCTTGGTGTACTTCAGATCGAGGTTCCTTCCAAAGGGAAGTGATGATTCCGAAAGATGCATATGCAGATGGTATTTTCTAACATGGTTGTAGATGTGTTCTCCCATGGTCATGATGTAATTGTTGATCCATTCTCATATGGTGGTAGATGTGTTCTCCCATGGTGTAGATGTAAGGGCTAGATCCATTCTCACATGGTGGTAGATGTGTTCTCCCATGATGTAGATGTAAGGGTTGAAGCCATTTTTCACATGGTGGTAGATGTGTTCTCCCATGGTGAAAATGTAAGGGCTGGACCCTTCCCCGAATGGTGGTAGATGTGTTCTCCCATGTCTGTGGTGTAAGTGTTGTATGATGTGAATCTGGGCTATGCTCCATGGACGATGAGATGATCTAAAGAGGACAATCATGTGTGATGAGCATTAGGACGATGCTGCAAATGATATGCATCAGGACGATGCTATGATGATGATATGTATCAGGATGATGCTATGATGATGATCAGGATGATCATGTGTGATGAGCATCGGGATGATGGATCGGTTACTGCTATGTATGATGATCAGGATGATCATGTGTGAGGAGCATCAGGATGATGCTCTAGATGATATGCATCAAGATGATGTTGTGTACATGATCAGGGTTATCATGTGATGATTATGTGCATCAGGATGATGTACTATATATGATGATGATCAGTATGATCATGAGTATCACGATGATACTCTGTGGCCATGGACAGATTTTTCAGGTAGCATAGAAAATATTCTCGAAGATCCGATAGTTTGATCTTGGATACTCTTTTGAGGTTTTTCTATGGGTTGTTCATGGATAGATTGTGCAGGTAGCATAGAAAAGATCTTGGGAGATCCAATAGTTTGAGATTGGATACTCTTTCGAGGATTTTCTACAGGTTGGTTGTGGACAGATTGTGTAGGTAGCATAGAAAAGATCCTGGGAGATCCGATAGTTTGAGCTCGAATACTCTTTCGAGGTTTTGCTACAGGTAGCATAGAAAATATCCTGGAGATCCGATAGTTTGAGATCGGATGCTCTTTCGAGATTTTGCTATAGGAGGCATGTAATCAGTCTTGGATATCCGATAGGTTTAGTTGTGTGCTCGTAAAAGTCTTGGGATGCTCTTTAGAGATCTTGCAGTTTGCAGGAACTCTTTTAAGGTTTTGCCTGACCACATGTAAAAGATCCTAGGAGATCCGATAGTTTGAGCTTGGATGCTCTTTCGAAGTTTTGTGGTGGTCACATGTAAAAGATCCTGGGAGATCCGATAGCTTGAGCTCGGATTCTCTTTCGAGGTTTTGTTGACTCACATTCCACAGGATCTCCAAAGATGTTGAAGAACTATAGGAGGCTAGGTCTACAACCAGCATGAAAAAGGGCTGGCTCTGTAGAACTTCCTATGATGAGAAGAAATGAGAGATAGCACCAGTGATTGAGATGACAAGTACAGCAGCAGTGATGATGATCCAACTCTAGAATTGAAGACTTGTGTCGATATGTATTGATGACCTGTGTCAAGAGAATACCTTCCTAGTTAAGAGGGAGTGTTGATGTATTTGTAATTTTAGAAGATATTCACTTGTATATTGTATGTATTACATGTGTACCGTTATTGTATCCCCAACGAAGATGTATTATTCCTCTGATTGGAAGTGTCGTCATTTGTACTTGCAAGTGTCACAAGTTATATTGTAAGTTTCGTAACTTATACTTGATGGGTTATTATACCACCTTGGTGGGGTCAGACCTGTATGAGTCATGTGGGTTAAAGGGTTATTAGACCACCCTAGTGGGGTCGGCCTAGCCAACATTATGTTAAGTGGTTAAGTTGGGGCCGACCTAGTTAGAGTTAAAAGTCAAGTGAAGTAAAGTATAAATAGAGAGTGTGACTCTCTCATTTATTCATTCACACACTCACTCACTCACTTTGCATTAGTGAGAGAGAGGAGGAATGCACATAAGTGGAGGAGGAGAAGATGTTAGGAGACTATCTCTATCTTTTGGGGTTTATCTTTGTGATCTTTGTATTGGTTCTCATTCTATCTTTAAGGAAGTTGCAAGGTTTTTCACCTTCTTGGTTTTCCCCGGTGAAATGCTTTGTGTCTCTCGTCTCTTGTGTTTGATATGTTGTACATGTTGTTCTCTCAGTTAAGATCCTAGATCATATTGAATTAAATATAATGAAAAACTAACAACTTGATGGGTCCTCGTGGTTTATATCTAAACTGTTGGAGTTTATCTTTTGATCCAGAAAAGGATGTTCCCTTAGCGGTTCTAGTTTGGGTTCGTCTCCCCCACCTCCCCCCATACTGCTGGAATGATGAAACTCTTCAAGCAATTGGGAACTCTCTTGGAAAATACATCGATAAAGCAGAACCAAAGGGACCTTTACTTTCTTGTGCAAGGATCTATGTGGAGGTTGACCTGAATAAAGGCCTTCCAGAAGTATTAAACCTGTACATGGATGGATGGGAGCATCTGCAAAACGTATACTACAAATGATTTCTTTCAAGTGCCAGAAGTGCCATGAATATGGACACTTTGTAAAAAACTACCCAAAAGTAGCTCACAAAATCCCTGAGAAAAACCAAGAGGAAGGATGGCAACAAGTAAAAAGGGGAAGAAAAATTCCCCCACCAGTTCCTAATCTATCTAATGGGTCTTAGCCAAAGAAAAGAAAGGAGAAATATCATGAAGGAAAAGGAGCCTCAACTAGCAACCAACTCCAGGCATTGAATACAGAAGAAGGATAAACCCCAATGACAAAAACCCTCTTAGTGGAAGCATAAATAGAAAATCGAGAGGCTCCAACAACCACCAGCATTCCTACCCCTTTTCCCAGTGATGAAAGGATTGAGTAAGCACTTGAGGGTTCTTCAAACCTAGGGGACTCCTGGGTTGATATGATAAAACAAAATAAAGTCACACCACAAGTTTTTAATCCTGAGCAGTCTTCCTCTCAAGTATCTCAGGAAATGCATGATCTAGGGCCACCCCCGACCACCAGAGGAAGAAAATCACAAAGGTATCATAGAGAATAGGAAATAGAAAGAGATCTAGAAATTGGAATATAGTAGAGCCTTGAGGAAATTAAACTCTTTCAAAACCCTAAAAACTTAGGAGGGGAAAAAGCGGATGGCAGGTCCCAAGCAAGATCTCAATCGCTCAAGAAATAATGAAAGATGTCCCTTGGAACTGCAGGGGTTTGGGAGGCTCGATCAAAGTGGAAGCTATAAAATACATTATAAAACCTAAGAGGCCAAACATTATGCTAATCTAAGAGACAAAAATGATTGATGTGGAGGTAATGGCACTTTCACATCTTTTCTAGAAAAACAATCAAGGAAGAGCCATAAGATCCAGAGGAGCTTCAGGGGGAATAACAACTTTTTATTCAAACAAATTTTCAATAAAATCAGTAAGGGAAAGTTACCATTGGCTACTGACAGAAACTCAAGGGAAGGATGATTTAGAATCTCTCTATATCTATAATGTATATGGGCCAATGCATTACAGGGACAAGCTAAACTTTTGGGAATATCTCCCTTTGTTAAAAGAGGATCTACAAGGAAAAGATCTTATTATTGCAGAGGATTTCAGCACTACCAAGTCATAGCTGAAGAAACGAGGAAGCTCAAAATTAAAGGACTCATTTGGCAAGATGATAGAGGATTTGATCTCAGACCTGGATATGTTGGACACTCCTCTGAATAATGGGAAATACACTTGGAGCAACAGAAGGATAGACACTAGTCACATTGCGGCAAGACTTGACAGGTTTCTGGTAAGTTCTTCCTTTCTTCAAAAATATCTTCTTCCATCTTCCTTTGATTTTCCTTCAACAGTATTTGATCACAAGCCTATATCATTGGCTTTGTCCTCCCCTATAAATCTTGTTCCCATCCCTTTCTGTTTCATATCTGGTTACAAGACGCAAAAGTTCTATAAATAATCCAAAATGTGTGGAACCTTAATTGCTTTGGGTCTCCTAGCTACATTTGGGAATCTAAATTAAGATATGTTCATCATGTTCTTAAAAGATGGGCTAAAGCCATTTTTAAGAGTCCAAGTTTTCTTAAAAATAATCTCCAAAATGATCTGGCCGCTCTTCAATCCAAAATGGAGAAGGAAGAAGTGACTAATTCGTGTATGAATCAGGAAAAAGAGTTGAATAGGAAGATAATAAAAGCAGCATGATAGGAGGAAGAATAATGGAGATTGAAATCCAGGTAGCTTTGGCTGAAAAGGGGAGATAATAACATGGAGTATTTTCATAAACAAACAGAAGCAAGGCTAATATTTAGTGCGATTAAGGAGTTGAAAGAAAAAAATGGGATAAAGATTGTAGGGTAGGAAGATATTAAGAATCATGTCTTCCACCACTTCTGTGAGCTCTATTCTGATAATGGTGAGGCAGACCCCAATTCTCCATCTAATCTCCTTTCTGGAATCCCCCCTCTTATTTATGATCTCGTGAATAGAGAGTTATCAAAACCAATTTTGGAATACAAGATAAAAGAAGCAATATGGTGCTTGCACATTGATAAGGCTCCTGGGATAGATGGATTCACCATTAATTTCTACAGAGAAGCATGGGAAATTATAAAAGAATATATGAAAAGGATGCTAAACTGGACAAGGAAAAAAGACAAGATTGGCGGGGCCACTAATTCCTCCTTTCTGGCCTTGATTCCGAAATAAAGAAGACCTCTTTTGATAGGTCGATTTAGGCCAATATCTTTGTGCAACACCTCATATAATATTCTCTCAAAAATTTTGGCCACTAGAATGGAGAACATCATGGCTCGTCTCATCTCGGAATCACAAGGTGGCTTTGTAGCTGGGCATCAAATTCTCGACAATATCATCATTGTCCAGGAATCCATCCACTCCAGCATGGAAATAAATCAACAAGGTATGGAAATAAAATTGGACATGGATAATGCATTTGATAGCGCTAACCATTTTTTTCTCTTTGAAATTATGTCTAGATTTGGTTTTTCCAAGAGATTTATCAGATGGATCATAACATGTATCATTAGTCTCTAGATTTCTCCATTAGTGAATGGCAGGACTACCAATTTCTTTCAAGCTACCATGGGTATTCAACAAGGTTTCCCCCTATCTCTTTTCATTTACCTTCTGGTTGCATAATCTTTGAGAAGGAAGCTACATTACCTTCAAGGTTCTGGTGATCTTAAGGGTCTGAAGATAGCTAGAGGAGTTAAATCTTCCAATCATGCGTATTTTGTTGATGACACCATCCTGATTGGGGCTGCATCTACAATCATTGTAGAGAGACTGAAAAGTGCCTTATCCACCTTCCTAAAAGCCTCTGATGGAAAGGTGAATTATGCTAAATCTAAGGTTTACGGATTGAATCCCCCCCTAGGACTTTGTCAAGGATTGCAAGGATCATTGGTTTCGAAGGGAATGTAACCCGAAACTCGTTCAATTACCTCGGGATTCAAATTTTAAAAGGGAGAAAAAGGGATGCTTACTGGCAAGGTTTCATTGACAAGAACAAAAACAAAATCACATCATGGGGGACAAGGTGGCTCAATCCAGCTGGAAATCTATTTCTCATCAACTCTATTCTCTCTGCCTACCCCATTTATGTGTGCTCGATCTCTTTAGCTCCAAAAAAATTATGCAATATGTCACTGGGGAAATCAGAAAATTTCTATCGCAAGAACACAAATCCAACAATTCAAAAAATATTCGTTTGGTTAATTGGGAAACGATCTGCAGCCCAAAAGTCTATGTAGGTGCTGGAGTAAGAGACCCAAGTCTAATGAACCTCACACTTGGATAAAAAATCCTCTAGAGAATTGTCTCCAGAGAAAAATCCTAGTGGAAAGAGATTCTCCAAAGAAAATATATGAAAGGATCAAGAAAAATATGCACGGACGAGATTGATCTGAACAGAAATGGAAATCCAATCTGGGATCTGTGGAAGAGCACAACGTATATCATCTAGGATAACCTCTACTGGATCCTAGGAAGTGGAAAACAGATAAATATATGGAAGGTCAAATTATGACCCATTTCCCTTGCAAATTTCATGACGACATTCTCAAATCTTAAGCATTGGCTAGACCATTTAAACATATCCACTCTATTTGACATATCCTCTTGGACCAATAGTGGAATATGGGCTGGTTGGAAATGCCTGGAGACCTCGAATAACCTCCTTTCAGACTTCAATGCTTTTCTCTTTGCTTCAAGGTTCAACTCCAGTTCATTGTCACCTTACAAATAAAAGAGGTTGGGGAAAATCAGGCTCTTACTCTGTAAAGGAAGGTTATCGCTTAGTATTTGGTTTCAAGAACAACAAAACTAAGTAAACAAAATGGAACAAAGTCTGGTGCAAGGATGGCCTACCAAAAATCAATGCTTTCTTTTGGATCCTAGTACATCACAAAATGTTAACAGCGGAGAACTTGAGGAAAAGAGGAATGGAAGGACCCTTGCATTGTATCCTTTGCAAAGAAGCGGAAGAATCTCTTGATCACCTCTTTCTAGAATGTAAGTTTTCTCAAGAGGTATGGTTTTGTGCTTTTCAAGACATGCATTTTAATTTGATCCTACCAACAAATTGGATTAACCTCTTTGCTTGTTGGAAATATTACTATCAAGGTTCCCTCTCCCAGAAACAAGATTTCCCAAGATCCTGGGAAGCTCTCCCAAAGTGCATTTGCTGGAAGATCTGGACAACAAGAAATAAAGAGATCTTTGAAGAAAAAATACAAGCCCAAGAAAATTTCTCGCTTTTGCAAAATCTCTCTGGGTGGAGGCTTTATCCACGAGGGGGATGTTCAGCATAAATAAGGAGCCCATGTTGATAGAGGAAAGAGTTTGGGCTTTTGAATTTCTTGTGCCCCCATCCTCTCTCATCTGGATCAAGCCTTCTCTCATATGGATCAATCCTTCTAAAATACCTAGATCATTGAATTGGCAATTAAGAATGAGCTCACTAGACTTTCAGAGTTGGTGGAAGAATCTTGGCTGCAGTTCTTTGTTCTTTGATGGAGCCTCGAAAGGAAACCCTGGGCTGGCAGGTGCGGGTGGATTCATTTATGACTCTGAAGGGAACAAGAAGAAGGAGTATGCATGGGTAATTGGAAGAAAGACAAATAATGGTGTTGAATGGTTAGCCTTAACCAAAGGACTCAAATTAGAAAGAAAAATTGGCATTGAGTAATTGGTGGTTTTTGGTGACTCGCTAATGGTCACATGAGAAGCGAGGAATATGATGAAGAATCATAAGAATACATCTACTAAGATGCACTATCGCCTCAAGTGCATTGTAAATGAATTCAAAGCAATTGATTTCCTCCATGCACTGAGAGAAAATAATCAACAGGCAGATATAATGGCTAATAAAGCAGCAGATATAAATTGTGGCATCTTAGTTTGTGATCAAAAGGATTATGAAAGAAATTGGATCCCCTAATCTTGATTCCCTCTTTAAAATATATGCTTGTTCCCAAAATTAATGGCATAATGAGGATGCTCTCCTTTTAGTTGGTGATTACTTTCAAATCCTCCTCCCTCTAGATTTAATTCTGAATTTTTCTTCTAGTTGGGGCGTATTAATGGATAAAAATGATTTTGAATATCAATGTTGGATCCACCCCCATGCTTCAATTGATGAAAGGGGGCATGCCTCAAGCATGAGACATATGGTCTCCATGCACCTCATCAATGCGGTGGATTGTCGGGTCTATATTGGTATTAATCCTCATGTTTGGTGCGGAAAATGCATTAACTCTGGTAGTTTCTCTGCTCGGAGGATGGAGAGGAGGCACCTACGTAGGATATCCTGTGTAATGGGTGATTACATCCCTACTCAATGCCTATCACCCTCTGCGTTAGGTGCTCGGTAATCATCCTTGTACTGTGTTTCGGTTCCTTCCCCGTCTCAGTGCTTGTGGTGTAGGAATCCCTAAATGACGAAACACAGGGGATTCTCAAGCTGGGAAACCTTGAAGGATCACTCTGAGAAGGAAAGCATCTCAACGACTGTGTAGGAAGAAGACTCCTTGGTAAGCTCTATCTTTACTCTCCATGATCCTTGTCATTTTGATTTTCTGGGAATGGAAAAGAAGTTGTTTTCTCCATCGACAAAAGAAGATTGTGGAAGCTTCGGCTCTCCTCAGATATTCGATAGTCAGATCATTTGTGTTGAGGTCAAAGATTACATTAAAGGTATGGAATATCATATTCTCCTTCTTCGCAATGAGAATTGAGAGATATAGAGGTTTATCACTCAACTCTTCTCCCTTTCCCAAGCCACGCTTTTGGAGGTCACAAATAGCAGCAGCCAGTTGAATGGGACGATTGCCAGTCTGGATGAAACCATTGATTATGTTTCTTCCTGCACTGCCAATATGGATTCCAAAATTGATGGTGTCAACAGAAATGTAATTGAAGTGGATGGGAAAATTGATATCCTGAGAGCTGAAATTGGGAAAAAATTCATGGATCTGCAAGTAAATAGTGGCTCGGTGGCAGGAATAAATGATGAACCATTGACTGGAAATTTCCTCATGAAGAATGAGCCTCGTCGCTAGCTCTAGTTTTTATGGTCTCTGGTTCTACTGTAACATACCCCTTTGCTGAAAACATTTTTAATGTTTGAAGAAGACATTATCTTAACTTTTATTGTAAAGTTTTATGTTTGGACAAGTGTCCAAGGATGACTGTAATTGCATAATATTTTTATTTAAAGAAATAAAATAGGAGACACTCACCCAAGGAGAACTGTTGAAAGAGTGTTTACTGACCCACTAGGTGGAATGGAATCTAGGGTAGAAGGCAATGGACAAGTGGCAGCATCATGAGGCAAGTAACTAGCGGTTGGTATGGGACAACTCCCTTGAATTGTGGTCATAGTGCCCTGAAAGATGGGACTGGAGCTTGAGGCTCATTTATTAAAAACTCACCACTAAGGACCTAGCCAATCTTTTTAAGAGACATCGAATTGTGGACTGAGGTTCATCACTTTTCCTAACGAGGAAACTTACCGTGTGGTTCTACTGTATGCACACAATAGATTCGATGAGGGGAAATGCTATGTTTTTTATCATGGTGTAGTCTGCCTTGTTTACTACTGAGTGCAGAGATTGAAGATTATGGCAAGTCTCTATTGATTGTTGGTTACACAACCTGAGTGCCTTGCTTCTACATGGAATTTTCTACCTAGTGGTTCAGTAAACAAGCTCAGGGGTCCAAAGGAAGCAAGTAGATTGGCTGCTTCTTCTGGAGAAGGTTGGGAGGAATAGGCCTCCTTGGGTGTTTGTCCACCCTATCTACAGTTACAGGTTCTACTTGTTATTTCAGCTCCTAAGTAGTTAGATTATTTTCTGAAATTATTGATTTAGTATTCATTAGTTTAAAAAAACTGATAGTTAATATTATACAGAAGTAGAATTGTGATTTTCTGTTCTATTTAAGATTCTATAAACTATTGAATAAATTTAAGAATTGATAAAATACCTCCACTGCATTTTTCCCCATACTGTTTTCTGTATTATACTCTAGTACAGGGAGGGAAGATTAAATTAGATGAATGATAAAGTAATGGGTAAGATGAATGAATAGGCCAACTCTATTAAGTTTCTCTTTCTCTGTTTCATTTAGACTATCTCTGACATGCTTCCCTTTTTCTATTTTTATCTAGTAATTTTATCGATATTTTAATTACTCAATCATGGAATATTTAGTTACACACTTAATGTGCAGACTGTAGAGTAGTTTCTTTTTATAATAGAAAAATAGCAGAAACACATACAGTTCTAGGTTCCTACATCAAACTAGGTTATTTACAATTTAACTATTTTCCTTACAACGAATGCCAATTTCATTTCTATCTTATCATCTTTTCCTTAAATGCATTTTCTTTTCTTTGATCTATATGTTTGAAATTCAAATGTTGCCAAAATAAATATAGTGATATTAACATCATTTAGACAATCTGTTATGCACCTACTTTTGTAGAAATAGAATAATCTACGGTTTTATGTTTCCCATGTTTTTCTAAACCCTTGCATAAGACTTCTATTCAATTCTGTATTATATTTTTCAATATCAAAAAAATTACTGACATTCACATTCGAAAACAACTATCAATACAAATGGAGTATCCAGAACTAGTTAACTTTTTATCACCTTTACCAAAGCCTCTTAAACATAGAATAAGTCTGTATTGGACGAATGTCCCATTATCAACAGATCCCTAACTCCTATACGTCAACATTTAGTATTCATTTCAACATTTACCAAATCAAATAATTTATCCAAGACAGAGTTTATAGAAGACTTTTTGCAAACATAACAATCACGGGTTCGAAACCCTGATCACTTTTATATTATACAACGTATTAAAACTAGCGAACAAAACTCTTTATAAACATAGAATTTAACCAAAACAAGGTGGATATGTTACCATAGCAGAATCAACTGCCATCGATACTATTCTTTTATATACACAAAATTAAGTTCACAGTTCGAGAGACCAAGCCATATGGTTTCAACAATTTTAACATATCAACATCTTAGTCACATGCCGAACCAAGGGTTCAAGGTTCCAAACAGTCCCTTACGTCAAAAACGAAGTAGACATTAGGGTTTGAGAATTTTAAAACAAGACATTAACATCTGGCTCTCGACAGTAGCAGTACAAAGCAATTCATAAGCTAAACATTAAATTATAATAACATAGGTCCTGGAGCAGTGATCTCCATTATGATGAATACAATAGTATCAAGTTACAGAACCCTCTCTTCTTCATTAAAACAACCAAGGGTCACACCCTTCAACATAAAATACATTTCCACCAATAACTTTACAGTGGAGCGCTGCAAGTAGGTTGAGAATACCCATCCTCCCTATGTTCATCCTTTTGGCTCGCAAAACATCATGACAATGGCCAAATATTCAGCCAGACATCAAACCCCAACTACGGCTAACACTAAACAATGGCCAACACTGTCATGAGGAACCTATAGGAATCCATCGAGGCTTACCGGTTGTTAAGATATTTCCCCAACGAAGCTTCAACAGAGCAACTTGCAGACGAAGTGGGTACCTTCCAGCAAAAACCTATGATAGTTAAATATTGCATGATGGAGTTACAAATTTTAGTTCACAAATAATATTATTAAACTGCAGCTCTAATACATTACCTTTTAAACTAGCTTCTGAAGAACTGAGACACCACATCCGCCAGGAACCCAAACATCATATTTTTATCAAATGCAATGAAGACTGGATATAGTCCTGAGGACTACTATTTACCCGTAAAAAGAAAACCAGCCTCTAAATCAATTTATCTCAAAAACTATCGTGAAAACTTGGAAACTATTCCAACTACCAAAGATTGCAGCAAGCCAGTACACTTAAAGGCTCGGCTCTGAGAGTTAAATTTACAGTCACCAGTCCTGTCATCGAAATCGGGGAGGTGCCTTAGCACCCTGCTCACAAAACCCTAGAATTTCTCAAGGCTGTCGGCCTCTCTCACATTCTACCAATGCAAAATGAATGCCAAAGGAACAACCACGATGAGACATACTAGAGGACTAGGGTTTAGTCCAAAACGCGAGAACACCATGAGATCAACGGTGGATACATTGCCAATAGTGCACATCATGCTACAAGCACCAGCTGCTTTAAAAACCTCATTAATTATCATTTCTACCATGGAGTCCAGCACTTTAAAATTGTAGGCTAAACCATGCACAACTCGACCTTGTTAACAATATTCTTGCTATGTATTCACATGACCCTTGCCACGAAAGAAGCCACCAAGATCCTCCACCAAGGTAGTAGATAGGAGATTTTAATGTAAGACTGGTTACGTATTGTCTACCAGCATTAAATCACGATACCAGTAATACCTTGTCCTTAATGATGTTGACACAAAGGTCATAGCTGGAACATTGTAAAACATATAGTATTGTAAGCCAAAGTCTCAACTGTTCTTATTATATCAACAAGGCATCGAAAAACTTAGGATTATAATCATCGCATAATGTGTATATTTCATTTAACCTCCTATCGTATAGTATTGTAAATAGTTTACACACTTTAGGAAATGCATAATAATCGCATATAGTTTACATACTATAGGAGTAGTGTGATAATTGAAAGTTTCACAATTGCACCCTTTTACAAAATATGTATGGTCACAAAACCTTGTGTAAAGGCTAAAGGCTACTCAGCACTAGTGTATAGTGATCATCTGAATACTCTAAAACTTTATAAATCTATAACAAAAGTAAGTATTTGAAATTGATATAATTCAATACCTTAGACTTAGTCAATTTGATATCTTCATAGTATTCTTTATGTTATACATAAGAATATAAGAAATGCAACAGGTTACAATAATAGCACTAGAGTTTAGTTTAGGATCTATTTTTAGATAGATTATGTTTACATGTTGTTATTGCTAAGGTAGGATTGTAACCTCCTAATGTCAAGTTAACATTTCAATACTTCAATATTATACAATTACTTCAGTTCACAAATAGCATAAAGAATGAATGATGATCAAACTGAAAGATCTCACCCGGAGAATACTCCAAGTTAACTCTAAGACATTGAAGACAAACTGAAGTGAAATAGGAGTTCTTCTTTCACACTTTAAAAACATTATTACTTTACCTGCGATCTACGAAAAAGAGGTACAATGCTTTAGCAAAATAGCTAAGTAAGCCTCAGGGGGTACCCATAGGACCCCCTTCACCATCAAAAAGAAGAACAAATAGTTAGCATAGTTAAACAATAGAAAGTAATTATTTGAATCATTGATATCAACTCATAAGTAAACTAGGTTGCACAACTGAAGAAAGAAACATCCAATAGCATCATAATGTAGACGTAATTATATTCCTTACACATCGTAAAGCAAAATTATATGCATGATCATGATGACATTTTATTCCAACATGTCTTTAATTTAATAAACTAGCATTTTATATATTTTCACACAGCTAAGTACAATAATAAATGTCACGAAGAAAATTTTTAAATTTTGTGAATTTTTGGGATGTTACATCTAATGATTTTCTGGTTTTTTGTAATGGTTTTCTATTGTCTAATTTTTACAGTATCCCCTAGCTTTGAATATATGATAGTGTTTTATGACTTTTTGAAGTCTAGTTTAGGAGCAATTTTGTGCAATTTTTCAAAAGCAGATGTAAACCAGAAATCTTTCTAGGTAGTAAGATAAACCATCTATTTCAGCAATGTTTTTCTTATGTCTCTTCCTTCTTGGACAGTTTGTAAGGAGATACAATCTCCATAGATTAGGAAGGTTTCATGATAGTTACAGACTTGTAAAGGATGAGCAAGGAGTCATGGATGCAGTCCAAGAAGAACTTTTATCAATTTGCATACTTCAAATAAATACCAACAAGGGAGGGCCGAATTGGCTCAAATTTGAGGTATTTTTCAATTGATGGATATTTGTACAAGAAAAATCCCTAAGCATTGCCATCGATCTCAAGAGGAGAGGAGAAGAGATTGAGGACTCACATTTTTTGGAGGCATCTTCCTTTGTGCTCCCTGCTCTCTAGTTTACTTTGTGGGGGTTTGTGTCACCTTGCTCTCATGAGGTATGAAGTAAGTGAGGTAAGTGCAGAGCATGGGAGGAGTATTGTTAAGGTAAGTGAGTTTAATTTGTTTTTTATTTTTATTTTTAATATATAAAATATTTAATTTCATTCACACACACACACAAATTTAATTTTGTGTTTATTCATATATATTTATTTAATTTGTGTCTTTCAAAATTAAATAAATATATATGAATAAACAAAAAATTAATTTTTTGTTTATTCAGACACACACACACATACTAAAAAATAAAATTTAATTTAAAAATAAAAATAAAATGTAAATTAAACATTTAATGATGATATCATTGATGATGGTGATGATGACATTAGTGACAATGACAATGTTAGTGATGTTGATTGTTAACAGCAAAAAATGACCATGCATCATCAAACATACACTATAGCTATGTTTAGACCCTCAACATGAAAATTAATGCAAAAAAACCAAAATGTATGATATCCTAAGTCCTAAAACCCACTTTGGACAAGCTCCCCCAAAAATGGGAAACCTCCACCAAAATAGGGGTTTCCCCAAAAATAGGGAGTTCCACCAAAAGTGGAGGATGTCCACACAAAATCAAAACTCCCACCCACATTAGAATTTTACCAGTGGTGAAAGAAAAAAACCACCATGGTTTAGGGTTCTCAAAAATCCGTAAACCACACCTACATATATTGGGATTTTTTATGCTCATTCATATATGCGAATCATTTTTGCAAGCCTCCAGCCCTTTGAAGCTACCCTCTACAAATTATCTTGTGTGAAGGTTGAACATCGCTTAGTTCCCTTCAATCCTATCTAGTTGATACTTTTCCCATTCATCCCCTATGGTGGCTTGTTGGAGAAGAGTTATTCAGAGAACCAGAGAGCTGCACCAACTTTAAGCATATGTATGGGCCCTTTTCCCATTGAGGTAATCCAAAACTATTGTAAAGCTTATTTTGTGGAAATATAAAATATATATATATATATATGTTACCTTTGTGCATGAAAGAAAAACTATGTATGTGTTTGGGCTTTCACTATGGTAAATGTTTTTTTGAATTAAATAGTTACTTGTTACTTTTCACTATTAATGTGTGTGAATTTACAAATTGATGTTTGCATTTTCAGTTTCCTTCTTTATTTACGGCTCATAAGCCATCCAACTTGGGTTTATACTTCGCTTTGCATAATATGGTTTGCATATTTACTATTTTTTACTAATTGTTACCGCACCATTTCACACATAGAACCATAAGAGATATTCTCTTACGGGATCTCTACATTGCCCCCCTTAAGCCGATAGATCATCCATATTTTCCTGTTAGAGTGCGAAAGAACCAACAACATTAATGATGACCATGCTTATTTTGAATACTACATCATCGTCGTCTCCATCATCTTCATGCCCATCATCGTCGTCATAGAGATGGTGGTCACTGTCTCCCTAATATTTTATTACCAAATTTGATTATACATGGGAACTAAGGACAAAGTGATACAAAGAGACTCTTTCTTCCCTCTCTCCCCTATCACCCCTACCTTAAACCCTATTACCAACATGAGGATGGAAGAGGCTTGTGGAAGAGTTGTACCGCATTCTCTTCTAAGAATTGACACTTTGTATATTTTGGTGGCTAGATCTAGTTCCTAGCATGTGACCTACATCCAATAGTTCCTAGCATGTGGCATATTCAACTATAATAGGTTAGTTGTAGGTTGATTCTTTGAAGGACTAATTTAATTTTTCAGATGTGCATCAAGGAAGAAGAAATTTGGTTTAGATTGTTTCTTTGACCATCATGAAAAGAAAGTTGAATAAGGAAGAAAATAAATCATTTTGAGACACAACAAAAGAGAAGAAAGAAACATTAGTTCACTCACAACCCACTCAAATGTTGATTGTTTCTTAAATGATCATTTAAAATTCGTTTTAATATTTATGCATCATGAGCTAAGCATGTGTCCATGTCTACAATACCATCACTATTTCACCATAAATGTTAGTGTATTTTTTTAAGGTTGTGCTTAAGTAAAAAAATTATAAGAGATTGATTCAGAAATTTAGTAAACTTTGTAGTTGTCAAATTTAATGTTTTCTCTTATTTATCCTTATGATGTGTTCGAGGGGCGAAAATGAAAATAATATTGGGTTTGTGGTGAGCCACTTCTAGTTTAATTACTATTGTTTCCTTCATGTGCACCATGATTTCTCTATCAATTTCAAATATTTTATAAATTATTGTAATAGGAGTTAAAAATCAAGAAATGAAAATCTTATTTTCTCCTTCAACCAATCAAGTGATAAAATTATATGAGTTCAAATGAGTTCCATAAATATTAGCTATCATTAATCATGCTATATATAATGGTGTTATATTTTAGCAAACATAAATGTGCATTAATACCGCATGTCATACCAAACAATTAATGAACTACAATTCCTTCCTTTTTCTTCCCATAGTGACATCAATACAAATATCATGCACTTGTCATCATAAGTGAGAATATTATTTACTCCTATCAATGAATAACTCATCCCTGTGATTCATATTATGCTTACTACTGATACAAATATGTTGTTGGAAATGTTTTGGACATTGAATCATATATGTCATTTGTTATGAATATAAAATATGCAAATAATAATAAATAATAATTAAATTGTTGATTGATAATAAATAAAAAAAGTAATCATTATTAAAAGTTGCAACTCTTTATGAAGAGTTACTATGTCCCCTTTCAGCATTATATATGAGGACTCTCCTATTTGTAATCATATCATATCTCTTATTCATTTTATTGTATATTTATCCTTTATGGATTATTTATCATATTTACATTGGATGTTTCCTTGACTAATGAACTTTGTTCATTTCATCATTTCACATGCCATAAATATGTAATTGTTTGAAATCTACTTCACCTAGAATTGTTAATAAATCCTACAATGTTTCCATGTATACATTGTCACCCATAAATATATCATTATATTTGAGTTGGTCACAAAATAAAATCAATGGTATGATGATATGCTATGTTTATATGAAACCCCCAAACAATCATAATGAGATTAATGGGGATTTAAATTATGACATGGAAATAACTTCAAGACTACTCATTGAAATACCACATATGAATGTATAAAAATACCTAAATTATGTCCAAAAACACTAGAATGATCAATTGCATATTTGTTACCATGAAAGGAGAAAGTTTCTCCAACTTTAGGAAATTGTTTAGGACTAGCCCAAGAAAAAAATATAGAATAGTTAAATGGCATCTTATACAAGGCTTATAAATAAGGAGGTAAGGGAAATTCTAAAGTGTCTTCCTTAGCATCATACTTTGAAACACCAAAATTGCTCATTTTTTTAGCAAATTCTTCATTGTTGTTCCCATTGTCTTAAATCCCCTAGTTTCAATAGGTTCAAAAAATGAATCTTCATTATATGAAGACTTATCACATGATGGAAAGATGATAGGGAGTCAGGTTGGGTTGTTGTTGGCTTGATTTTGCACCCAAGCTTTGTGCAAAGGGCACCTATCAACAAGTGATAGCAGTTTCAAATATTGAAAGCAAAAAACAATTATAAATCTGAATCTAACATGTGCATATAACAATAAACTTGAAAAGATTTAAGAACAAGAACAAGAAATAAAATCAAAAATATATTTTGTATTATGATACCTCAAATGGTGAGGATGTTGTGGTGTTGAGCAGCTCCAAGGGTGAGATGCTCCAGGCTCCAATGGTCTCTTCTCCAAGATTGCTACAATGGTCAAGAACTCATGAGAGATTTTGACAGCATGAGGATAGGATGATGGATGGATGGAAAGTGAGGAGCCCCTACCACCTTTTTATAGTTTTTGGTGGTGGGGAATACCATTATCGTTTTGAGGAAACCAATGGTATTGACCAACATGGTTTAGGTACCTTTTCCTTCCTTTTTCTTTTTTTGAATATTTTGAATATTTTTATTCCCTTTTTAATATTTTTGGGAATTCTTGACCCTTTTTGAGGGTTTTTTATGCTTTTTGAGAAAAAATATTCATTTTGAGGGGAAAAAGGGGTGTATTATGGTCTTTTGGTGGCTTTAGAGGCTCAAATGGTGGAAAAGTGGACAAATGGGTCATGTGAATAAGGAAATGAGCTAGTGAGCACTTTTTAGGTGTTAACAGATTGCCCCTGGATGTGTGAGGGCAAGAGCTCATCGTATGGCCGATGGAAATCATAGTTCTTTTGTCTTTTTCCTGGGGTTTGGGGAAGAGAAGAGACCGGTTGGAGACTGGATCAATGGCCCTTAGAAGCTACAAAAACAACAAATATTACATGGCCTCAATATGAATGAGGAATAATCTCTGATAATGGACGAGGCGGGCATACCCATGCTCGTATCAAGACATAACAATTAGTCCCAAGAAGGGGGACCTAAATAAGACATAAAAAATCTGCTGGTACATCATAATGGTCCAAAGGGGACACTATTTTGGGATGTACTCATGATCATAACATGACTGATCTCAATAACTGATGCATTGGAATAAAGCGACAACCGTTCGAAATAAGGTCTCAGAAGGGTTGATTAAATGTTGAAACCGAAGGTGTCCAATATCTGTAGGGACTCAATGACTGTGAGTCATCTCTGAGAAGTACATGTAATTGTATACTCGAGGGAGTATAAAACTGGGGTACATCGAAATACTATCGCCATGTGCAACCTGGATATCTATAGAAAAAATGTAACTGGTTGTTTCCATAGGTAGACTCTCAAATATGGAAGAATCAGGTGGTATCCGCGGTCTTCAACAAATAACTGAATGGACCAATACCCTGTGCGAGTCTCAACAATGCGATCAAGGTGTTCACGTCAAGCATGTGAGAAACAACCATTTGGAGAGGCACTGAGGACTATTCTCGAAATGATTCGTAGGCACTTATCATAAATGGTGATGAGTCCAACACATAGGGACCTCTAGGTCTATCCTTTGGAATAAATTTGGTTGTCGTCGATAGAGGGAGACCAGCAACTAACAAGGAAATGATGTTTCCTTGATAGGAGCACGAGGTGTAGAACTGAAGTGTGGTAGTACTGATGGTAGGACTGACATACTTGTGGGGATGGGAAGTAACTGGGGTCATAGAGTGGGTAGACTCAAACTTCCTTTGTTCAGAGCATGATGACATGGTTGACCTGGGAGCGTAGGGAACTGACTTCTAGGTGCGGGGACCATAGCTTTTAAGGACTGAAGGGTATGTATTAACTCTTTGGGGGGGGATGAGATGATGGGTGCTGTCGAGGGATTATCAGGGTGACATACTGCAAAATACTTTGAACAAAGGAGACCAAAATGGGGAAGCTACCATATGAGTAGACGTGATCTGTTGTAGCACCGAGAAGCACCATTGGGTCCTTCTTTGTAGTTTTAATGAGCTCCAAGAAGGGATAAAAGTGTGCTCTGAAATGGTACTGTCCTGTGGATTTTGTGAGCCCAGGACTATTCGTGCTCATGGGTGCTTTCATTTTTAAGGAGTTTGAAAAGGATAAGAAGACTCTACAGTGGTTGTGAGTACCGTCCTGTGGGTTTTTACGAGCCCAGGATGGTGATTGCTCGTGGTCACTTTCATGTTTAGAGAGTCTAAAAGCAGTAAGTGGACTCCATTGGTTTTCTTTTTCGTAAGTTAGTCTCCAAGGCCCGAAAAAAGCATAAAATGATGCAAATGGAGAACTCTTCTAGCCGATGTGACTAGAGTATTCCTTTTTCGTAATTAGTCTACAAGGTCCGGAAAAGGGGTAAACTTATACCAGGTAGACACCCTTTCAGATACGTTTAGTGAGCATGAAAGGAAGCAAGGTTTCTCGGCGATCTTTTCATTGTTTTAGGAGTCAAAAAAGAGCTTAACAGAAACTCCCTAAGTGCCTTTTTCGTAAAAGGGATTGCTCGGCCCGAAAAAGGGGTAAAACTATACCGAACGAAAAGGGATTTATGAGAGCAAGAAAAGGTCTCAAGCATCGTCATGAGTGCGGAATACTGAATCCGATGACATAAAGATTGTCAAAAAGGGGCAACGGCCAATGTGGCACGCAAATGGAGGTGATGAGTGGCATTTTGAAAAAATGCCCAAAAATTATGGGGTGAGAGCGAGAAATGACCTCAAGCATCATCACGAGCATGGAAAAATGAATTCGGCGATATAAGACTCGTCAAAAACGGAGAACGACTGATGTGGCACACAAACTGAGGTGACGAGGGGGCATGGAAAAAATCCCCCAAAAAATATGGAGGTGAGAGCGAGAAATGATCTCAAGCATCATCACGAGCATGGAAAACTGAATCCGACGATATAAGGCTTGTTAAAAATAGACGACGACTGATGTGGCATGCAAACCGAGGCGATAAGTGGCATTTTGAAAAAATGCCCAAAAATTATGGGTGTGAGAACGATAAATGGTCTCAAGCATCATCATGGGCATGGAAATATGAATCCTGCGGTGCAAATGGTGCGAAAAACAGAGGTCATAAGGACTCTGGAATGGTCAAAGGAAATAACTAGGTTAAAAAATGGCTACAAGTGAAGGTGACCCCACCAAGCCAAGGATGTAGTGGTGGGGGGAAATGATGACCCACAGGGGCAAAATACTATGTGTATCAAATCAACTCAAATATACAAGTGACACGTGACCTCAAAAAATGGTTGAGATCACGCATGTGAAAAAGTTAGCAGGGTTAATGACTTGCCCCCATGCTATGTGCATGGGGTTTGTGATTGTGGATCACATATGTGTTGGTTTGAACGATGGGCTCATTGAGGTGTTGAGATAGAGGTGATGGGGTAGGGTCAAAATGATTGATCATGCCCCCTATCCCAGGTTCGAGGTAATCTATTATGTCCCCGAACTCAGAGGTGTCAAGGCGGTGCAGATGCTATCTTAGAGAGGGATCAAGAGGGCATTGACCAACTACTCGAGGGGGGGTGTACGATGAGGCTGTGGGCCGTGGTGGCATACTGAAGTGATGATATCATGATGGGGGATTCCCCTTGTGGGGTGGATGCCCCCCAGTATCTCCGACGAGAATCACGATGATGATGAGTAGGCAAGGTTTTGGGCCTGCCCCCATGTTGTGGGCATGTGGTTTCCTCATCGATTTGAAAGGGTTGAACATGTGTGTCAAAGGGATCAATGGAAGGGGCCGACCGGACAAAGGGGTATCTAGTGGAAATCGTGTAAATGGTGTTATTTTCTGTCGAGGAGGAATATGGTGGGGGATGAATTTCCTCAATGAGAAGAGGGGATATCTCTAGGCCGACGTTATTCAACTCGTACCATGCTGCTCTGTAATCTAGGAGATCGAGGCAGTGATGTGAATAATGGACATAGATTCTGCATATTGCACAAGGATGGTTTGTGCGCAATGATTTATCACGAGGTTGAGGAGGTGGCTCAAGTTTAATCACTAGAATTCCGGTGTCGTCATCCAACATATTCATGTGTTCTTGGAGTGCAAGTAATTGTGGACATTGATGAGTGGCATGGCCTATGTTGTCACACAACAAGCACTTAGGGGGAAAGGGGATAGTTGGGCGGTTTTTAGCTACTTTGGTGGTTGCTGGGGGGGTGCGAGTTATGGGTCCAGTGTTATAAGTTGGTGGGCCTCTACCCCCTATGTTCCATAACGGAGGTGGGGCGTTTCTGGACGTTGATACCGTAGTCACTATTGGGGGTGGTTTGTTTTGTAGATGAATGACCAGAGGGGGCGGTTGGTGAGTAGTAGGGATAGGTTGTACCGGTTGTAAAATAACAGTTGGAGTTGACGGGGGGCTCGGTGCAGGTAAGTACCATATAGGTATCCCTAATGTTAAGCCAGGAAGGTTGAGTGTAGCCATTATTGGCTAACTGACAACTCCGAAAAATGGGAACAAGAATGGGATAGTATGAATTGGCATTGTGCCAATATGAGTAGGCACTGTGGGTGTTTGTGGTAGTGACGAAGGCTGCTGTGTGGTGTGCGACATGGTGCACAAATCCGATGTTTTTGTTATCGGTGAAGGTGGTGAGATCGATGGAAATGTGGAAGTCATAGGTGACTCGGTGTAGATTCCAGGACCAATTGACGACACAAATGATGTTGGTGCATTTTGAATGGTTTGTTCAATCATTGGTAGCACATTTTGAGGAGCTGCGGGGGAATTAGGATCATAATATGTGAGTTGATCGATCTTGATAATGCATCCTTCATGTGGGAACATCATGAGGCGAAAAACAGATGAAGCCACTGCTTTCATTTTGTACATATAACTACATCCAAGAAGGAGGTTGTAGTCGAGCTCGGCATTGATCACTTCGATGTCGATAAGAACTAATTTGCTGCCTAGTTCTACGGGTACATTCGCTAAGAGGCCTTGTGGTTGTGCTGAGCGTCCGTCGTAAGCTCGTAATGCAGTGGTGGCTGGTTGTAAAGCGGGGGAGCCAAGCTTCTGCCACACAAGGGTGGACATAACGCAGGTGGAAGCTCCTTAATCGATGATGCATCGATGCACAACAAGGTTTAGAATGTTTACTGATACTTGGAAAGCCAAATTTGATGGCAATCGAGGTTCGACTTGGTCTAAGTCGAAATCCATCATGTGTGTGTTGTCAGGGTCTACTCCGATGGCAGATAGTAGTAGTTTTCATTGTGCAGGGCATGTTTTCAGTACCTCTAAAGCAGACATAGCAGCCGGGGATTGTGCTAGGTCCTCCACGACACTATAATTGGATGTTGCGCGAGCATTAGGATTGTTGTTAATCCTTCGCAAAGGGATGCGAGGGATTTTAGGTCCTCCATCCAATGGCATATTTGGTATGCATAGTGGTTGATTTAGTGGAAGGGAGGTGGATGCGTCAGTGGGAGGAGTTTCTGGGGGTGGGACGTACTAATTCCTGTGATTTTGAAGGTTGATGTCATTGGATGACATCATTAGTAAATGGTGTGTGCCTGGATCCGCATGCAGATAATCAATTGCAGCATAGGTGATTTGCTGCTGGGGTGCAGTGGATCCTTGTGGGGGATCCATAGGGCGAGTATTTACTACTCCCTGGTTTAGCAATGGGTTTTGTAATATCATGGGTTGCGGTTGATTAAGTGGAGCTGGCTATCCAGCGTGGCCCTGGCGTTGGGCATCGTCATCCCAAAGTTTATGTGCTTTCTCTAAATGGGGGCAGTTATGAGTGTAGTGTCCATAGACTCCACATATAGAACATGGATGGTTTGTTCTCAAGTTATTGTTTTTTGGCTGCTTGGGATGACGATCGGGATTCTGGTTGGGAGGAGCAGCATTGTTATTATTTGGAGAATTGGGAGGTGGTGGACCTTGATTATGTTGTTGGTTGTTGCTGCGGTTACGTCCTCTTCCACGGTTTTGTTGTCCACCCTGGTTGCGTTGGTTGTTTTGATGTTGGAGCTGATTATGTTGTGTGTACACTTGCCCTCGAGTAGTGGGAGGATTTTGGGGTGGCGCAGGTGTGGGAGTAGGTTGCGGTGGATAATAAGTTGGTGGGGATGGAGGTGGTCCAGTTGCCTGCTGGGGTTGTTGGTAACCCTGAGCTATTGGAGGTGTTGGGATAGCTGTTGTAGCTTGCTGTGGGTAATACATTGGTTGTGCCAGGAAATGAATTGGGTTCTGGGTGGCCGGTTGGTTATAGTATGTGGGTGGTACATATGTCAATGGCGCTTTCCCATAGCAATGTTGTGGACAAGAGGGTCCATGACTGTGATGAGTCCGATTCGTTGGAGCGCACGAAGTTGTCGCTCCAGAATTAGATGTAGCCCTAGAGAGGTCTAGGTCATTTATGGTGCTCACCATGCTAAAAGGTTTAATCTGTGCCATGACTTGTCCTATAATACCATCAGCGGCATGTGATGCCCCCAGAGCGTCACCGCGTGAAGAATCACCTCGTGGGGCGTCTGGTATGATGGTGTAGAGATAGCCTGATTGGGAAAAAATCAGGTCGAATTGCTGAGCTTTTAGGATAGCTTCTTCCTCTGACTGGGGTCATTTGGAAGCTACGTCTTTTGCTATGAGGGGTAGGAGTGATTTAAGAAACCAGTCCAAAAATATACTGTCATCCAGTTTTATCTTACATAGGCTACGACGCTTGCGCCACTCATGGATATGGTTGGTGATGTGGGTAGCTGTGTTTTGTCTGCAAGATAACAGTATTTCAACTCCTGCATCATAGCGTACAGGTAGATGAAAAAACTGAAGGAAAGTGGAGGCAAGAGATGTAAAAATATGGTGGGTCCCATGTGGTTGTTCGATGTACCACTTGGCTACAGAGCCAGTGAACGTTTGTTGCAACAGTCTCAGTCGAATGGAGTCATCCACTATGGAGTTAGATGAACACCATAAGTGAAATGACATTATGTGGTTTTGGGGATCCTCCCCAGGTTTTCCTTCAAACTTGGGGATGTTCGAGGGGAGCTTTGTAGGCATGGGTGGCCATGTAGGGTTGGGCCTAGTAGGGTCGTTGGTGAGCCTGGCTAGGTCTGGTAAGTTCAGACTAGCCATGTAAGGTAAACTAGCCGATGGGTGTGGTGTAGTGACTGGGACATAACTATTGATGGTGGCATTATGTAGTGGTCTAGTAGCCCCTAAGGGTATGCTAGGTATTGAAGGTATGTGTCCTCCAATTGTTGTGGTTTGGTATGGGCCAATGTTTCCAAGTGCAACATGGGTTACACTGGGGTTAGGAATAGCGCTAGGAATTCCTGGGATCTTGGTTGTGGTAATGACAGGTGGTGTGATTCCTATGTTTGGCATACCCATAATAGGAGGTAGTCCTGTGTTGGGCATACCTAAAGGTGGAGTGTCCCCCATATTAGGCATGCCTAGAGGGGTTGTTGTTACCATGGATGGCACAGTAGTAGAAGGGTTTGTGGATGTATCTCCAATAGTACTGGTAAAAAGTGGGTCATATTGTGGTCCAACCATGAGGTTGGTTGGTGAAATTTCAGTAGGGTTTTCGGATTCAGCCTCAGAATCAGATGTGAAGTGAGGCGTGTCAGAATCAGATGACTGTATGTTTGGCCAATGACGTGTCGAGTCAAGGGATAAGGCTCTACGTCGGTGACGTGTAGAGCCAAGTAGACTGAACTGGGGGCGTTCACCCTGAA
Source organism: Larix kaempferi (assembly GCA_027924585.1). Classification (NCBI taxonomy): domain Eukaryota; kingdom Viridiplantae; phylum Streptophyta; class Pinopsida; order Pinales; family Pinaceae; genus Larix; species Larix kaempferi. The sequence goes on from BSBM01001711.1 coordinate 159,990, forward strand.
GACGACGAGATCGTCTTAAATTCTTAATGGTGAGAAATATTTTTTAAAAATTTCAGTGTAAGGTGGTGATGTAAAAAACTCGAAACCCTAATGCAACAATGAGTGCAAAAGGGGAGTGAAAAAAAATAAAGGCTCTCAGGCCAACAATCAACCTCAAAAAGCACTTATTATAGCAGTTGTGCTATAATAAGTGGAGGGATGCAACAAAATTGGTCAGAATACCAAAAGTCAAACAGTTTCTAGAAAAAAGAGGTGTTACTAGACCAAAGGTGGGTAATGTATCATGCAAAAACCTAACTAGAAGTATTGTGAGTCAACAAATGATATCCTCTGCAAGGTGATGAAATCCAAGTCAGACAATATAGAGTGTTGAATCAATGGCTAGATATCCCCCTACCGGAAGGGACACCGGGTAGACAATCCTAAAGAGTGGCAACTAGGATACCCTATTCATGACACGTTCGGTTGGGTGAATCTGTAGTTTGGTTCTATCACCACTGTACACCCTCTTGGGTGTACACCGAGAACTTTGAAAGGTATCCTTCGGTTACTGAATGGATTGCGGTATTCCACTCAGACTTCCGAAACCAGTTTGGCTACTTCAACCCTCCTAAGGGAGAGGCCTTCTCGATAAATTGGTTGATAACCGTGTCAAAATTATAAGGGATTTTGGTACCATAGAGGACAAACACTATGTATCAAATGTAATAATTGAGGGGTGTTATTGGAACACCTATCCCCTCAATTCTACCTAACTACAAAATTCTTTTAAGTGCTCCCCAAGTGGGGTTAAAAGTTTGTTGAGTTTAAGGTAAATTTTAAGGCTCGGTTTAAATTATGTGGCAGAGTGGGTGCAAGTGTGTTATTTAAATTGAAATTGATTTGCCTCACTTGGGCGATTGATTACAAATGAAAGAAAAGACGCTTCGAGTTTTGCAAAAAAGAAATGCGTTTTTGAAATGTAAATGCTTGAAAAAACTATTCAAAAATAATGGATTTTTGAAATAATTTAAAGGGAAGCAAATAACATAAATATTTCAAGAAATAAATGGATCTCTTAAAAGTTGCTTAGGCAAAGTATTGAGCAAATAAATAGTAAAACCTTGATCTAAATAAAATGCAGAAAAATCTCTCTTTCAATTACTGAAAATTTTTAAAAAGACTTTTAATGGAGCATTCTAAATAGTAAAAGATTTAACGTGACTGTTAAAATGCAGAAAAATTAATGCTGTAAAATATGCTAAATGGACAGAAAATATAGCAAAAAATAATTTTCAAAAAACTGGCCGAATTTAAAAAATTGCATCGCGGGTTTTGGGGAAAACGACTGCGATGGGAAGTGAGGGTTTCGGCCGCGAAGCCGTGATGTGCAGCGCAAATTTCGGCCGCGCAGTCGCGATGGGCAGCACGGGTTTCGGCCGCGAAGCTACGATGTGCAACGCGGGTTTCGGTCACATAGTCGCGATGTGCAGCGCGGAAAATGGCCGCGAAGACGCGATGTGCAGCGCGTAAAATGGCTGCGAAGCCGCGGCGCGCCGCGTGGAAAAAAGACGCAAGGTCACGATGAGATGCGCAACTGTCGGGAAAAAAATCGTGAGGCGAAAGCCGAAAAACGGACATCGAAAAATGAACCCGAAAATGGAAATTTCAGGCTGTTAATGGCAATAGAAAGGGCCAATATCTAGAACAGTAATGGATCTGTTGTCTAGGATGGCAGATCTATGAATTAAAATGATTAAAACTAACAAAAACTAAGATCTAAAGCAAAAAAATGAGATCTAAGAATTCGAAACCAACGGAGTCACCAAAAACTATTGGCTTGGTTTTGCAACCAAGCTTTGTGCAATGGGTACCTATCAACAAGTGATAGCAGTTTCAAATATTGAAAGCAAAAAACAATTACAAATCTGAATCTAACATGTGCATATAACAATAAACTTGAAAAGATTTAAGAACGAGAATAAGAAATAAAATCAAAAATATCTTTTGTATTATGATACCTCAAATGGTGAGGATGTTGTGGTGTTGAGCAGCTCCAAGGGTGAGATGCTCCAGGCTCCAATGGTCTCTTCTCCAAGATTACTACAATGGTCAAGAACTCATGAGATATTTTGACAGCATGAGGATAGGATGATGGATGGATGGAAAGTGAGGAGCCCCTACCACCTTTTTATAGTTTTTGGTGGTGGGGAATACCATTATGGTTTTGAGGAAACCAATGGTATTGACCAACATGGTTTAGGTAACTTTTCCCTCCTTTTTCCTTTTTTGAATATTTTGAATATTTTTATTCCCTTTTTAATATTTTTGGGAATTCTGGACCCTTTTTGAGGGTTTTTTATGCTTTTTGAGGAAAAATATTCATTTTGAGGGGGAAAAGGGGTGTATTATGGTCTTTTGGTGACCTTTTGGTGGCTTTAGAGGCTCAAATGGTGGAAAAGTGGACAAATGGGTCATGTGCATAAGGAAATGAGCTAGTGAGCACTTTTTAGGTGTTAACAGTTGCTACACTGGTAATGACATATTTTTAGACTTGATAAGAAAATTCCCAAATTCATGTTTTTTCCTTGTAAGTTAAACTTCACATATTGTGTTAGGAATAACTCTAGGGGGGGTAAATACATCAACATATATAGTTTATATCAAACACAATGGTCTAGCACTTATCAATTAAATATTTTCATTAGGTATAATGATCTACACCAATGTAGATAACTAGTGATGATGTAGACCATTGTATATAACTCTATAGAGTTCAATATTTTATCAATTTGGACCCATTATGCCTTCTAATTGTATGAATTTAACATTGAGACTTTTTCAATGGCTTATCTGGAATCCAAATATCTTAAAGCGGTATTTAGTTTGATTGTGCTTGTTTGAAGGAAATGTAGTTAATCTCTCAATTGATATCCATTGAAATGTTTGAATTTGTAAACTTTGATATGGTGACAAATCTTGGTTTAACATTGAAGTAATTCTTCATCAAATTAGATCTTATACAATTGATAAAAAACTATTAGTTGACCATAGTTGATGATTTTTCTCCATATTAACTTTACATTAACCTACCAATACTCAATGTGATCACTATATACCTTTGCGGAGTTTGATGACCATGGTGGACCACAATCAACTATAGTTCCTTGTATTAAATGCAATGAAGCACCAACCTCTAACCCACTCAACTACAAACGTAATTCCCACTTTCCCACTACCTTGTTGACCAAGAAACTCAATAATCCCATTATGCACAAACCTATCGCCCCAATAAACCCATTAACATGCCAATCCTCCACCCACAGTGATCATGTTGGGGAAAATTGAGCCCCTCCCAAAACTTGATTTAAATCCTAATTTATTTTTTGGGAGGGGTCCCACAAGGAAAAAAATGGAACATATAGGTATAATCGAAACCAATAATATTAAAATGCTTGCGCATATGTTCACAAGGATTCTGGATTAGCATAAACCTATCAAAATTTTAAACTAGGTTCAAATAGTGACAAGATGCTTCACAATAAAAGGGACATCAAAGTCCTCAACTCTTTGTTCTTTTTAAATATGTATATAGAGAAACAATCAAAGTATGATTTGCATCCATTCATTTTTCATCCCTCTAAGTCTTTTTCACTATCCATCTAATGCATTCAAATGAGTATTTTGTTGTTTGTTACACAATTAGAGAAAGAGAATTTTGTTCAAAGGGGGGTTTTATAAATTTTAATTGGTAATAAGCTTTGAGTAACATTGGATCTTACAAATGCATAAAAGAGAATATCTTCTTCAAATTTAAGGATTTGAAAATTGTCATGGATTAGGGAAAAGGGTCATAGAAAAGGCTCCATCGCTGGCTCCACAAGTAAGCCATTCCCATGTTTTTGCAAAGCTTATTTTGTATTCCATTGAATATGATTCTCAAATATATGAGATACATTCATGAATTTTGTAATGTCTTAGGTGTGTTGAAAATACTTATTGAATTTCCTCCCTACATGTGAAAAATTGAAGAAAGAGTCCTTAGATATTTGCAAACCCAAATTACTCTCTTAGGAAACCTCTCCCTTAGAGATTTTACCGAGTTGAACCTCCAATCTTACCTCAAATCCCCCCTCCTATAGGACATTAAATATCTCTACCCATGCAATGTATGGAAGGTTAGGAACCCTCTTTGTAGACGCCTGCTTATGGAATTTTTGTCCCTTATGGAGATGACTACTACAAGGAATAACTCCTTGTCATCCCTTGTGTCTCATGTAGTATTGTATTGCAGTTGTCTTGTGATTATTCAGGAAGCTTCCTTGTATATCCTTGGGGTGGACTTCTTATCAAGAAAATATATTTATCCTAGAGGATTGAACCTTCTAGCTAGACTATTGGTATGAAATTCCTTCCTCATAGGCTAGCCAAGATATTTGTTTTAGAATTATCTTCCAAGTATATTTAAATTTTTATGGCATTTTATTGTAGATTTTAAGCCATTGTAAGAGCTAGTCTCTTAAAAGCTTGATTTTGATATTATTTTATTCTTGTGCAAGAGTTTCTTTTGCATGCTCACTATGAACAATTTATTTTAAACCAAGATCTAAGATAAAACTTCAATAAAAATATATAATAACTCTAGCAACCTCACTATTTTGAGTATTCTTATTTCATATCTAAATTTATTTGCATTGTGAATGGTGAGTGATAAACTGAAACCTCATTCCCCCATTAAATTTGACCATAACCTTTGTTGAGCCGCTAAAGCAAATTGGTTGTCTTGGAAATTTCTCACTTGACATGTTTTAAATTGATTTTAATATCTTAACAATGGTAATATTGCAATTTGGGAACAAGAAAAAATAATAGAACTCAAGCATCCTCCTCATAGGGGTTGTTTCTACTTTCAACGAATTGGTTGTGTGCCTTCTCTAAGATCAAATCGACACCCCTCTCTATGAATATTTTGTTACGATTTTGTGGAGAGTAATCACAAATTTTGGATTATTTACAATGCTTGGTGTTCTTCCTAGCTCAACACCCTCTTCCAAGGAGTTAGATTGACAAAAATATTGAGATATCATCGTAATTTTGATCCCTCATATAAAATAGGAACTTCTTGAATATCTAGTTCATTCTTAAATATAAATTTTTAATATAATAATTTGAATGTTAAATTGCCTTCATAAACAAAGTGAGTTAATTAACCCCTACATTTCACTAGACTTCAACGCTTTGGCTCATTTCCTCTTTAGAAATTGAATTTAGTTCCCTCTTTTTTTAGCTATATTTTGATGAAAGGCGGGTTAAATTGCAGCAAATATTTTATTGGTACATCAAACTTAAGTTAATATTCACAAGGGTTTGATCAAAAGATAATTAATTGAATACTTGGTCGTCAATCTCATAATCATTTTAAGCATCAATGTTTTCCATCCTTGTTGATATATATATCCTATTATATTTATGCAAAGGTGAGATTCAATCAAATATTGTATTTTAACAAGGTGATCATCAGAGGATTCCAAAATAAGCCTAAGATTTTATTTTTATATTTGGTTTACATTTCAAATCGTTATTTTTTATTTGAGTATATGTTTCCTTGAGGTTGATCTATTATTCATAACAAGTATTCTAACATTTTTATGGTTGATATGTCTTATTGTGGTGAAGCATGCATTGCTTGAAGAGAGCGAATCCATTGGTTGAAAACAAGATATTGGGCATTTTTCTATTTGTCAAAACCTCTTAACCATTGTTGAGATATAAAGCATCTTTATCTATAAGATATTTTCATTGAGGCTGTTTTTATTTTAGATCTCAAAGGCCTGTAATTTTGGTATCAAGGATCATTAGTGCTTGAAGAATATCTTTGGATAAAGTATCAGTTAACATTTGGATTTATCTCTCATAACAAGTAATCGATTCATCATTTTATTGTATCACCAAACACAATTGATCTATAGTGATTCTTATCATTGCTATTGTGTTTTCTTTGGGTTTATTTTTTCCACTTTGGCTAGATGTCCTTGTGAAATATGTTAAGACCAAAAAAACGTTCACCAGCTCATCCCTTTGGGAATACACCTCTGTTGACCAAATTTCCTACAAACCTAGCCTCCAAAAATCCCAAAAAACCCAAATTCCCCTCAAAAACATACCAAAACCCCAAAAGAGGGTCAAAAATAAAAATATTGGGGAATAAAACTCAAAAGAAAATATAAAAAAAAAAATAGGGCAAACCCCCTAAAAGAGCCCTAAAACCCTAATCAAAATTTATAAAAGGGTGGAGGCCCCCCATTTCACATCATCCCTCATTGACTCTACCCTCATGCCGCTCAATTTTTATTAGAGCCTTAAGCCATCCATCCTTGAGCTTTTGGCCCCCCTTGAAATAAAGATGCTTAGCCACTACTGTAGCACTCCTTTCTTCTTTAGAGATTTGCAGTATTTCTTTAAATGTCCTTTCTTTCCATAGTTCCAGCACTCTATTTTTCCCAGTCTGGACTTGGATCTACCCTTTTTAGAGTTGCTGCAATTACCTTAGCTCTTTCCTCTCTCCTTTTGTCTTCCCCTGCCCTCCATGGTCAATGCATTACCTGATGTCTCACCTGTGCTTTTTCTTTGCATTTACTCGCTAAGAATAACACCAATAACATCATCAAATTTCAAGGTGTTTGAACCAGAGACAGAGTTACTTATAGCCATGACCAAGCTATTCCAGCTTTCTGGCAATGAACACAAGATTAGAAGAGCCCTAACCTCATCATCAAAGTTCACACTTACAGAACTTAGCTGATTTGTAACCGTATTAAACTCATTTAAATGATCAGTAACAGATCCACCTTCAAACATCTTCATATTAAATAAATGCTTCATTAGAAATACCTTGTTGGAGGCCGAGGGTTTTTCATAGAGCTTACCCAATGTGCTCATCAAACGCTCCATTGTCGTTTCTTTTGAGATATTGAAAGCCAACAATGAAGCCAGGCTCAGCCGTATTGTTCCCAAATCATTTTTGTCAAGAACCTCCCATTCTTCGTCCTTCATGGCCGTCGCTACTTTTCTCTTCCTCCCAATGACAGGAATAGATCCTTCTGGTACATATATCCCTCCATTTGCATCTTCCATAACTGAAAGTTTTGGCCATTAAAATTCTCAACCATAAACTTTCCTTCTTCCGCCATTGCACCCACTCAAACCAGAAACCCTAACTTCCTGTGGGTTTATCTACAAAATAGACCTTCAGATCTGATACCAATTGTTAGAAAAATAGGATCGCAGAGAAATAACAATAAACAGAAATGCAAATATAATCACATATACACATTACAAGAGAGACACAGATATATCATGGTTCAACCCAACTTGGGATACGTCCACACTAAAATTGCCAGTCCTTATTATTATTTCATCCAGCAAAGTGAAGGGATACAACCTGCAGCACAACGGTTGCAGTTCCTCTTCAGTGTCTCACAGTCTATCTTCCTGATCTTAGAGATCTTTACAATGCATAATACCTAATACATCAACCCTAGCCGTATTACAATGTCTTTCTTTTATAAGAGAGATACAATGGGAAAATACCATGGGTTACCCCAAACAATGGGCCCGTAAAACAACCCCAAAAAATTTCCTTCGGGGGCTTCTCCCCCGAATCCCCTTCCTTGGGGGCGCTGCCCCCAGACCCCCCAGCCAAGGGTTATAAATCCTAGACCCCGGCGGGGGGAGGCTTCACCCCCCCACACCCTCCCCGTTGGAGTGAGTGTACAGTCATTTTTACATATCATATAAAGTTGGGGTACAAACACGGCTCAATAATAATATCTCTGAATCTGGAGATCAGGATCCACAACCAACATGACCAGATTATTTCCTTGCAGTATTCCCATCTGCTAAGCAAACTGTTGATATCTTCACTAAGAGTTTCAATGAGAATACTTTCACTTACCTTAGATCACTCCTTGGGGTGAGTTATGCATGGTGAAGAATGGTACATTTTCTAGATATGTTTCATGTCCATTTTAGAGGAGAAGTTTTATTTCCCATGTGGTTTTCCTCCTTACCTTAGTTACATGGACTAATAAAAATTGTTTTTGTAAGAGGTGACTTGAGCCTTAGTTTCCAAGGCCTCATTTTTTATTATTGAATACATAATTCTAGCTTATAGGGGGTGTTAGAACATTATTAGACCTTAGGACCTTCGTAATACATAAATGTTTTGATTAACTGGTTAAAAATAAGGTTAATGATGACAATCCAAGGTTGTTAGAAGTTAGTTGGGGAAAATCATGACCATTCCACCACTTTTGGGCCAAAATATGGTCAAACTAGCTGTTGGGAGTCCTACTTTTTGCCACCTCCATCATTTATTATCGCCTCTTGATCAAAGGTGCCCTATTTCCCCATTTTAAGGAAACTATCTTTGACTTAAGGCACCCATGAAATGCATGTGGTCATTTTGACCCTTTCTTGGCTCTTTTGGCCTATCCTTGGCCACCTAAACTCCACCAAATCTTATCTACAACATGTGTGACCCTCATTATGACTTCCCATGCCTATCCAACATTCACATGGACAATTCATACTCGTTTTGGGTTACTTGGTTTCCTATTGGTCAACCTGGGGGGATTGAGGTCCAATGTGAGCTAGCCACTTGTAGTTGGCTCCAAAGGAAAACAAATTCTCCCTAATGTTATATAAGGATGTTCACAACTAATTTTTGGGTTGGAAAGTTATAATAAACCTGCTATTTGATCATTTGTGTCTAGTTTTTTATCATTTGTGACTGGTTTTTGATCATCTATGTGTCTAGAATTCTTTTTGCACTATTTGTCTGCATACTTAACCAAATTTCTTGATTGTGAGGTAATCTTTAGCTAGTTGGTCCTATTGTGAGTTAGATTTCACAAAAGCAACCAAATAGTTGCATGAAAATCTAGTACACACTGGATATTACAATAAATTCATCAAGAACTATACCAGTATTACAATATGTATGGATGCAGGAGTGCCGACAAGTGGTAGACAACCTTAAGGAGAAATTCGTTACTATGCTGATTTTAATTTTTCCAAACTGGATGCACATGTTCCACGTGCATGTGGATGCATCATTAGTAGAACTAGGTGTACTGCTATCCCAACCAGGGGAGGGAAACATTGGTCATCATGTTTCATTCACCAACAAAAATCTATCCCCAAATAAGAACTATACCACTGATGAGTGTGTAGGCTTGTCGATGGTGTATGCCTTACGTAAATTCCAACACTACCTATTGGAGAATGCTTTCAAGTTCTTTATATATCATTCTTGATGATCCCATAAAATGGCACATTATTTGGCCCATGTTAGATATACCTAAGGAGATAAAAGTTATTAATTTGTGTTATTCATGTTGAACTTATGATAATCTCCATTAAATCATATGCGTGTTTGTTTAATGAATATATTGAAATTTGATTAGTAGTGATTGCTTAATTTTCTTATTCCTTTAATTTATTTTTTGAGATAATGAGATAATGTTTGTCAAAGTATTGTTCATTTGTGATGAATCTGTAGGTGGAGTTTATATAAAAGCCAAGTGAAAGAGATCAAGTCACCAAAATTAGCTCAATCTCCTTCAATCATTTCACTAGTTAAAACTAGATATTGGTGGAGTAATTTAAGGGATTATGTCCCCTCTTCATTCTAATAAACTTCCAATGAATAGATTAGGACTCATGATCATCCAAATATGAAATCATTAAGTCCAAGTCAAATTCTTAAAAGGGTGAATCAATTGTTAGGAACCTATGTCAACCCTTCTCTTTACTATGTTAGTATATTGTTGTTGGATGCATATGCTTTGTAAGTCGTCCCGTAGTATTTGTTGATCTGTAGTTTATATTAGCCCATAGTATTGACCCATAGTATTGGACGCATATGCTTTGTAAGTCGTCTCGTAGTATTTGTTGATCCATAGTTTATATTAGCCCATAGTATTGACCCATAGTATTGGACGCATATGCTTTGTAAGTCGTCCTGTAGTATTATATGTCCCATGGTTTTGACTCATAGTATTGGGCATAGACTTAGTATATAAGTGTGTGTTGAGGTCATTGAAGGCACAGTGAAGTTAATTGTATTGAGCTTGCTCAAAGGAGGTTGCCCCCTCGAAGTGGCCCGTGATCAATATAAAAGTGATTCTATTCTGTTATTTCTGATATCTTGTGTATTTGCATTAATTAATTATTGTAGGTTCATCACATCTGGTATCAGAGCACTTTCCTTGGCACAAGTGGGAAATGTTTTTTCTTTTTTTGGGCGACGACTTTTAGATCAATTTCTGAAACTTTTTGCACAAAATCAGAAAAAACCGATTGCATATCTGAATTCCTGTTTCAAAAATACGCAGTTTCAAAAAAAAATCATCTCATTTGGAATTCTAAAAGTGGAGATATCACGGATTTAAAATCAGCAATTTTTCAGAATTTCGGTGACGACCGTGGAAATTGCGGCGAGACATGCTATAATAGCGATTTTGAGCAATATAGATCCAGTTTTTGAACATTGGGTGGAATTTCTGCCCAAATTTTTTCTGTTGCAGGTTCGGATTTGGGAATAATCCCTATCCACTTAAATGTGGGAAGTACTTGGGCATAATCCCTAAAACTCATTGTGAGAAGTACCACAGGAACCCCGAAGTAGCTGGCCCATTGAGAGGACTTGCCAGCGAAAAGGGCAATGACCCCTACCTGATTGACTAGTTCCCACCCGCGAGGTAAACCAAGAGTTGTCGTTTGTGGCAAAGCGGTTATCAGTTTTACCTGAGCCGTGGAGTGAGGGGTGCTGCCCCAATACACAAGCCGTCAGACAGCATTGGTGGCCAAGTGAAAACCATGAACTGTTAGGAAGCCGCACATACCTAGGGTCCATATCTACTTTCAGCTGAACTATTGTCGATCACTGCTGCGCCGTTTCAGATCCATTTTGCAAGCCGTTCTAGATCCAGCCGCTCGGCGTTGTTCCAGATTCCTTCTGAGCCGTAGCCGCTCCAGTTTGTAAAAAAAAAAAAAAAATCCGAGCAGTAGCCACTCCAGTCTGGAAAAAAAAAAAAAATCAGTTTTTCCTCCATATCTCCCTTGTTTTACCTATGTTTCCCTTGAAATTTTCAGGGAACCCCTATCATTCCATTCTGCATATTTCATTCCTGAGGACCCTATCCTCAATTCTCCTTCCTACAGCCCGAAATCTCACATTTGCCTATTTTTAGGGTTTGCCATAACTTCCTCAGATTTCACCCAATCACCTTCAAATTTTACCACAGAGTTCCTTTCTGAATTCTTCTTCTTTGTTCCCCTCTGCCAAATTTTCCCATTCTTTCACCCCACTTTTGAAATCCTCATTTTTGCTTCCCTGTCTATCCAACAGTGTCCAAAACCTAGTCAAACCCCAATTATCCTTCTGATTTTTTCCCAAATCCAACTTTTCCCTTACTGAAGTAGTTCTGCCACCATATTTTCCTTACCCTTATTGTAAGTGATTGCATAGGGATAACCCATGAGTTGGATAACCCATTTCAGGTGTGTTGAGGAGGAGACCCATTGTTCCAAGAAATTTTCCAGACCCTGGACATCATTCTTGATGCAGAAATAATTCCCTAATAGGTATCGCTACCACTTCTACACTGCATGCAAAATAGCCATCATTTCCTGATGAGAGGTAGATGCGGCTAAATTCTTACCAGAAAGGTCTCTTGAAGGCAGCAAGCTTATTGGTTCAGCAAAGACACCTACATATTTATCCAAGGAAGTAGTGGAGACTGTTGATGGGTGCATCTGAATGGAATGGAGCTGAGCGATGACACCATGTGAATTCTTCTTAAGGATTTTTTCCACAAGATGTGAACTGATGATGTAGAGAGGCGCTGGTTGTAAGCCCATAAATTTGTGTTGTGCCCCATTGATTGAAAACTGCATCCAAAGTTCAGCAAAATCCCATAAGATGGGGCTAAGTGTGCGTAACCATTGAATGCCAAAAACCACATCACATCCGCCTAAGGACAAGGAAAACATGTCAGAGCGCAGGTTATAATCTTCCATAGAGATACGCACATTGTGACACTTCCCCTTGCAAGGTAAGGTTCCCCCATTGACAACCATGACTTCAAAGTGGGAGCAAGGATGGACAAAACAATCATCCTGTTTGGCAATCCAAGGTTCAATGAAGTTATGAGTGCTACCAGAATCAATGAGTATGGTAAGAGGGAGCTTCTTGAAGTATCCCCTGACCTGCATTGTTTGTGGGGTGGTGACGTCGGTTACAGCATGGAGAGAGATCTCGGGTGGGTCGTCCTGAGATGGGGTGTCAATAGGCGGGTGCTGAATGTCAACCTGATCATCTACTATATCTAGAGCTTCTTCACCAAGTTCAGAGGCAGGCAGAGAATCCACATCCAAGAGATAGAGATTTTGTTGAACACATCTATGTCCCCGAGTGAATTTCTCATCACAATTATAACAAAGCCGTTTTTCTCGGTGTGCCTGCATCTCTGTTTCAGACGAATGCTTGATAGGAGTTGGTCAAGGAGTAGGCGTGATGGGAGGTCATTGGGAACCCATATTTCTAAAGGGAACAAAGGTGGGTTTGGAACATTGTTGACCTTCGATCTTGTCCTCGGCTAGCTTAGCCAAACCTAGGACATCCATCATTGTGTTGGGACAAAACATTTTGACCTCTGAGCGGATTTCATCCTTGAGACCACTGATAAAACAACTCATGTAGAATTCATCAGACAATCCTTCTGTGTGATTGGCTAGTTTCTTAAATTCCATCTGATACTCTCTCACTGTTCCAGTTTGGTGAAGTTTAGTGAGTGCTCCTATGAAGTCGTCAAAAGCACTAGGACCAAATTGTGGCAAAAGGAGTTGGCAAAAATCTATCCAGTTTGGCTCGGGATGAGCTTTGATGTACCAATGGTACCATTGAAGGGCTTCCTATTCCAAATGAAAGGATTCAAGTGGAAGTTTTTGGACACCAAAAGTATTATGCAAACTAAAATATTTTTCTACTCTGTATATCCATCTAGTTGGATCAGTACCATTGAAGTGAGGAAAATCAAGCTTTGGACCACGAAAATTGCTGGAAGAAGAAAACCCGGTGGCTGCAAAAGATTCTGGCTATCGGTTATTGTTCATGGCTGAATGCTGAAGATGGAGGCTGAGAAATTTTTCATCCAAATCTTGGAGTTTTGTTTGGATGGCTGCAAGTGCTTCCTCCATGGTTTTTTCTCCTACGCGGGTGACAAACATAATTTTATACCTTTTTTTTATTTCCAGAAATGGATTGGCAATGGCAGCGTGAAAGGGATCCACAATAGATGGATCTGCAATGGCGTGGAAGGGATCAAAAAATGGTTGGATCTGAAATGACGTTCAGAATAGATCTGAAATGGTTGGATCTGGAGCAGAAGTGATCGGCAACAGTTTAGATGAAAATAGATATGGCTCCAAGTATGTTCAGCTTCCTATCGGTTCAGGGGATTCACTCGACCACCAATGCTATATGACGGCTTGCCTATTGGGGCAGTACCCGTCACTCCACGGTTCAGGTAAAACTGATAACCGCTTTGCTACAAACGATAGCTCTTGGTTTACCTCACGGGTGGGAACTAGTCAATCGGGTAGCGGTCGTTGCCCTTTTCGCTGGCAGGTCCTCTCAATGGGCCAGCTACTTTGGGGTTCCTGTGGTACTCCTCACAATGAGTTTTAGGGCTTATGCCCAAGTACTTCCCACAGTTAAGTGGATGGGGATTATTCCCAGATCCAAACTTGCAACAGATGCAAAAAAAAACAAAATTGGCAGAAATTCCACCCAACGAGCCCAAGAAAGTGCTCTCATACCAGATGTGAAGAACCTGCAATAATTAATTAATGCAAATACACAAGATATCAGAAATAACAGAACTCAAAATCACTTTTATATTGATCACAGGCCACTTCGAGGGGGAAACCTCCTTTGAGCAAGCTCAATACAATTAACTTCATGGTGCCTTCAATGACCTCAACACACACTTATATACTAAGTCTATGACCAATACTATGAGTCAAAACCATGGGACATATAATACTATGGGATGACTTACAAAGCATATGCGTCCAATACTATGGGTCAATACCATGGGCTAATATAAACTATGGATCAACAAATACTACGAGACGACTTACAAAGCATATGTGTCCAATGACAATATACTAACAAAGTAAAGAGAAGGGTTGACACAGGTTCCTAACACTCTCTCTCTTTCTCTTTCTCTACCCCTAACCCTCCTGATCTCTATCTCTTTCTCTCCCAAAACCCCCTCCTCCCCCTACCTCTAATCACCCACACTGTCGTCTCTCTCTCTCTCTCTCTCTCTCTAAACCCCCTTCTCTCTAACTTCCCTACTCCTCCTCAAAACACTCACCCTCTTGATCTATATATTTTTCTCTCCACTAATTGCCCCCTACCCCTAATTCCCCCTTCTTGGATCTGTCTCCCTCTGTCTCTCTCTGTGTGTGTAATGCTACCCCTACTACTAAACCCCTCCCTCTCTCTCTCTCTCTCTACTCCTACCCCTATCCCTAACCCTCCTCTCTAACTTATTTACTCCACCCTAAACCCCTAACCCTTCTGATCTCAATATATTTATATCATGCAAAACCCCTCCATCTCCCAATACGTAATCAACCCCCCCTCTCTCTCAACCCCCTACTAATCCCCATAACCCTAACACTCACCCTTCTCTCTCTCCTCATACTCCCTAACAACCCTCTCTGTCTCTCTCATTAACACACATGCATACCCCCTACTCCCTCTTTCTCTCTCTCTCTCCTTCTCTCCCTAACCCTTACTAACACCCCACTCTCTCTCTCTCTACTCCCTATCCATAATACCAACACGTATCTATGTTTTTGCTAATCCTCCTCCCCCTTCCACTAACAACCATCCACCATCTCTCTCTATATCCCTTACCTCCATGTCCACATTTGTCTCTCTCTTTATTGCCATATATTGGCCCTCTTCTCTTTAGCTTCATTCCTCTTCCCCAAACCCATAACCTCCCCAATATCTCTCTATAATATATATATATATACTCCAATCTCTATCTTCTATCTCCCCTACAACTATGCCTCCCTCTCTCTCTTTATCTACTGCCAAACCCCCACTCCTCAACTATAGCCTCATTCTCTCTAACTTCCCTACTCTCTAAATAGATAACACTCCATATCTATTTATCCTTCTCTTTATCTCTCCTAGCCTCCCTCATCTCCCCCCCCCCCTCTCTCTCTCTCTCTATATATATATATATATATATATCTTAACCCCCAACTAATCCACCTACCCAACTGCCACACATATCTCCTTCACCCTACTCCCTAATAACCCCCACTCACCCTTTCTCTTCCATACTCACACCCCACTCGTCTCTATGTTTCTCCTCATCCCCCTCCCCCTCCCACTAACCATGTTCCACCATCTCTCTTCATATCCCCTACCTCCATGCCCATGTCTCTCTCTCTCTCCCCATACACTACCTCCATTATCTTTAACTTCCCTCCTCCCGAAACCCATAACCTCTCTCTCTCTCTCTCTACCACAACCATCTCTCTTCCCACCCCTCTCTCTATATATCTATATTCTATCTATGTATTTCTACCCCGAATCCCCCTACTAGTAATCACCTTATCCCCACCCCCAACTCCCCACTGCAAATACCCCTACTATTCATCACCATATCCCTGCCCCCAACTCCCCACCCAAAATACCCCTACTAGTCATCACCATATCCCTACCCCCCAACTCTCTATCCCTACCCCAAGTCCCCGTACTAGTCATCACCCTATCCTTACCTCCCTACTCTTTATCCCAACCCCCAACTCCCCACTCTTCACCCCCTAAGCCTACATGCCCTCTCTCTCTCTCTCTAAGCCCCCCCTACCACTAACCAACCCCCCATGATATTTATCTCACTCTCTCTCTACCACCACCTCTCCCCCCCTCTCTCTCTCTCTCCACCTACCCTTAACCCTATCTCTCTTCTAATTCCCGTACCACTTCCCTCTCCCCCACCACCATAACTCTCTCCCTCTCTCTCACACTCACCCCCATACTACCACCCCTAGTACTAACTGGCCTCCCTCCCCCCTCTCTTTTTCCCCAAACACCCTCTGGCATTTTCTCTCTACCCCAATCCATAACCCTAACCACATACCTTTTCTCTCTCTTCAACTTCCTAACACCCACCCTCTCTCCCTCTCTCTCACTATCTACCCCTCACTCCCCTCTCTCTCCCTATCCCCCTCTCCACCTCTCCTAATCTTACCACCCCCCTCTCTCTAACCCTTACCCTCCTCACTCTCTATCTCTTATAATCCCCATATCCCTTACCAATAACCTCTCTCTCTCTCTCTCTCTCTCTCTCTCTCTCCTATAACCCCCCTTCTCTCTAATTTCCCTCCTCCCCAAATCATGAAACCCCATGATATCTATCTCTTTCTGTCACCCAACTCCCTCCTCTCCATTACATCTAATCATTCCATGTCTCTCTCTCTCTCTCCCCCCCACACACACACACAACCCTACTCCCACCCCTACCATAAACCTCCATCTTCTCTCTTTATCTCTCTCCTCTCCTTAACTCTTACTAACCCCTTCTATCACTCTCTTTCCCTCTCCCCAACATTGACTACCTATAACACCCTCCCTTTTCTCTCTCCCCCAACCCCCTAATACTCACCCCCCCCCCTCTCTCTCTCTCTCTACTCATAACCACCCCCTCCTGTTTCACCTACCACTAACCCCCCCTCTCTCTCCCCCAACCCCCACACTCCTCAAATATAACCTCCTTCTCTCTAAATGTCATACACTCTCTTTATCTGTCTGTTATAGGTCAAACCTGCACCTCTCCATCCGTGATCACCTTGAGCTGTTGATCACACAAAAGGACAACTTGGATGGAGGAGCATATTGACCCTAGATGAGACTTTGACTTACTCCACCTCATGACAAGACTGGAAAAAACCTAAAATGTCATTTTGAGACATGAGCGCTACTCTACTTCAATAGACTAGCGCCTGTACTCTACTCTAGTGTGTAATAGTGGCGCTCAAGCCTTATGAGCGCTACTCCTCTTCAGCAGAGTAGCGCTCAACATTCAAAAAGTGATGAGCGCTAGTTTACAAGCACTATAGTAGCGCCCTAAGCACTACTTCACTGAGTAATAGTAGCGTACATATCAAAAGATGATTAAAAAATAATTAATTTCACGAAGAGGATTAGTTGCAGTTGGTTTCCCAACTTCCTCCATAACCATCTCTCGACCTGAACTGCTTCCCTTGTCCTATAAATACAAGGAAGAATAAAGAGAGGGGTTAGAGACATGAATGTTATTAAGAGACTTTTAAAGAGAAGCTTGCATTGGAGGAGATTATGCTGGAAGATATCCAAGCCAGAGAAGAGCAGGACCCTAGGATCAAGTTGCAGGAGCATGTCACAAAGTCGGGTATATTTTGTAACATCAATTTGCATTTGACAATAAAAGGTTGAAGCATCTTTCTTGTCCCAAATTAAGTGTTCATTGAAGTGATATACTTGTTTGGATCTGTTTTGGTTAATATTGGATGTTTAAGTTGCTTTGTATTTTTCATCATTATATATTATCCAAGATACGCTGAGAAAGGTACTTGTATTGTAGGTTTATTGAATGGGAGGTTGACTTGAGGACCTAGCGCAAGATCGAATAAGAGCTAGGATCGAACACCATTCGAAAGGTATGTTCTCAAGACCTATAACCTATTTCATTTCATGAACATCTCTGTAACGCAGTTAATACGCTTACCTGTCATCCCCTTTCAGTTGATAGTATTCGTTTCCTTACTATAGGGTAGTTTTTCCTGCCAACAGACTGGCGACTCCATTGGGTATAATTGTGTTTTTGCTCTAGGAAACTTTTCTTGTTTGTCTTCCCAGAACCATTTCAACTCCTTTTATGTGCTGAGAGACCCTGTAGGTACCCCCCTGCTTATTTTTCTCTGCTTCAATCAGTCTTTTTGCATCTTTTCAAAGTTAGTTCTTAACTTTTTAAGACCTGAGCGCTACTTTGTTATACGTACAGTAGCGCCCATACGCTACTTTGCTATACATACAGTAGCACCCATCTCTTCAGGAGCGCTAGTTTCCCTACTGCACAGTAGGGTATATTTCCTGTAGCCTTCTGTTAGTGGTCTATTTGAGTTTTCTGCCTTTTTGGTTGTCTTCTAACTTTGTTTTTAGATCTCCTTGACTGGTATTTGAGGTTTATAACTTTTCTTGAAGTCTTAGAACCTTTCTTTGAGTCTTTTTACCATCTTTAACTCACTTTCTTACTTGTGGAATGTTTGGACTATTTATAACTCTTTTGGAAGACTAGGCCTTGTTCTTTGGTGAACACTTCCGCTTATTCTTGCCCTGAATGTAGGTTTGCTAATTTACAAACCTATATGTTTTTGCATTCGCTATTTGTAGCAACATTTGTTTGCTCTTTACCTATCTTATCCTTTGTTTTAGGGTTTGGTCTGGTTTTGGAGCCTTTAGGGTGTCTTCCGAACTTGTTGATTTCCAACCTTCTTTGACTTTTTGTCTTTTCTGGTTTCAAGTGTGTTTAAAGTGCTTTAGGTTGATTCATTTCTTAGTCCTTGTATTAGTAGGGTGGTTGTTATCTTGCTTGCCTACCTTTTTCTTGGCATAGTGGTCTTGTTAGGGTTTGATGCTTTGGGTCAGTCCTCTTGTGTTGGATTCCCAGTGTTAAGTATCTTTCTCCTTTGTTTTTCTCCCCACTTTGTTTCCGAGTATGAAGGCTTTTTCTTTTGCAAAAAACCTGTAGGACAAGTCTTTGTTGAGCTAGTGTCTTGACAGCTGTAAGCTTAAGAACCATTTTTAGCCATACTTACACATTGCACACAAGTCTTATTTGCTTTCCATGTTTATAGTTCTTTTTCATTTATAATAATAGTAAAAGAAAAAAATTTGGTAGCTTAAGATTAATAAGGCTTATATTAGTTACAAGATAGCATAGGTTATTTTGTGTACAATTTCAAAAGAAAACAAAAAGAAATTTAATTAGATTTGCTCAGTTTTTTCAGTTTGGAAAGAATTTTTAATGAAAAAAATAAAAAGTTTTGTTGTCGAAAGTTAGAATTTATGCACTTTTGCTTTTCTGTTGCAACCACGCCACACAAACGCACTACCTTTTGAGTAATAACAACCCTAAAAATATTTAATAAAATTAAATAGAAACAATTTTTCTTTCTAGGGATACACTACACCAACTAGTCTTGGTTAGGATCTTGAGTTTAAATCACCTTAAACCACTCAAGATCACACATTACGCAAAAATTGTAGTTCGACTATCACAGGTAAATCCATTTCACTCAAAGCTTGCCTGAGATCTATGCAGTAGGTCTTGTGAGATCAGATTGTTGGGAATACTCCTCCTACTTTCTGCTTCGAGCATATACTGGGATTGGATCTCATTTGGGGACTCTTTTGAGTTTCGGGCTCAGTTACCCTACCCACGCCTTCTGATTCAACTAGAGACTATTCCCCCAGGAGTTTTCGGTGTTGTGGTATCCTTAGTATCTGACCATAGGTTCATACACAGGTGACAACGGAGGGTATATCTGTTGTACCTAGGACAGACGTGGGAGGAAATCCCTTGTAGGTCTTTGGGAGGGCGGTTGGGTGATTCTAGTGCTTCCACCCTTAGTCATTGTATTGTGGACCCCGGGTAACTGTTCTTCATCCTTCGTTGATCTGTTCTAGGCCCTCATCATCCCAGACTCTTCTTCGGAAGGCATCTCGTTTGCTTGGTTTGCATACTTAGGAATTTTTAGTTGGCGTGTTGTTTTCCCCCTAGTCTTAGTGGCCACTAGGTTTTCTAGTTTTTATTTATATATATAATCACGAAGAACCAAGAACTTCGTAGATCAAGAAGGATTCAAAACCTTCCACCACTTAGAACAGAACCGTTACCACTAGCTAGACGACAACGTGTAAGCCCTAGTGTTTCTTCAGAAACCATTCCTAAAATAGAACTTCCTGAGGAAATTTTTACAATAGAAAACCCTGAAATAGGAATTCCTGAGGAACTACCACTTGAAATTGAGTTTCCTCAAGAACAAAAACCTGCAATAGAAAACCCTGAAATAGAGGTTCCTGAGGAACCACAACCGGGTACTCTAGATCAACGACATTTTAGTTCGGTTGAGATTGAAGATCTTACTTCTGTGGAGTATAGAACTCCCTTTAATCCTCCTCTGACCAATCCTAGAAATCCACTTCTGTTACCCGTTGGTTTCCAGCAACTCGATTACAGTGCATATAATTTCTTTCCTGGACATTTGATGTCCACTCTAGGAGGTGAACAGGGAGTTCCACAAACTCCCACCATAGGTATGAACACTAACACTGTAAATCCTCCTTTTACTGCTACACCGAGTTCGGCATAGACAACCTCTGTGTCCACTCCGTCTTTCAGTTTTAATACTGCCACGTTAGGTATGCCGAGTTCAACAACTATGGCATCTACCTCTACACCTACTGTTGGACCTAGCAGTACATCCAATTTAATGCCACCTCCTGTGTTTCAACCATTATATCATATACCCAGTACTTGGATTTCCACACCCGCTATAGGGCCAAGTGCTTCTGCAACTGTGCCTATCATGGGTACCATGACCGCACCGTCTACGTCAGCTAACACTGGTTTCAATACCTTTGCAGGTCCCAACATGAATCAATGTAATATGCCTGCAGGTAATGTCCCTTTTTCCTTATTTTCAGGAGGAGGGGTAATATTTTTAACCAACAATATGGTGGGGCTAACACCCAGCCACAGTGGACGAACCCACAGAGCACTAACCCACTTTCATATGGGTGGGGAAATTTCAATAATACTTTCACGCAACAACAGATGGCAGGGGGAAACCCCTACCAACAAGTAGCTGGGGGCAACCCCTATCAACAGATGGTAGGTGGAAACTCCTATCAGCATATGGCCGGGGGAAACCCTTACCAACAGATGGTTGGGGGTAACCCCTACCAGCAGACGGTTGGGGGCAACCCCTACCAGCAGTTCATGGGTCAAACTATGGGTGGTTCCCCTTTTTCGACCCCAGCTTATCAAGTACCATCTTACCGGCATCGTTTACCATTTCTGGTAACTTGAAATTTGCCAGATCCTTCCAAACTGACCAACGATCCAGTGTATCATAATGCTACATGGCCACCAGTTCCTACCAAGTTACCTTCGGACATTCCAAAGTTCGAAGGCAAAACAGGTGAAGACCCTGGTGACCATGTCACTACTTTCCATTTATGGTGCTCCTCAAACTCATTAAATGAAGATTCCATTAGATTGAGACTGTTCCAAAGGACTTTAACCAGTGCTGCAGCCAAATGGTACATTGAGTTACCTGCAGCTACATTCTTTAATTTTGGGGATCTCGCGACTGTCTTTTTGAATCACTTCCAGCTTCTTGTTCAGTATGATGCCAGAACAGACCTTTTGTCTACATTTAGAAAAAATAAAGCCACTCATTTATTTGATCACATTCAGGAGTGGTGAATACGGAAGAGGCTCATTAAAGCCAACATACCTCTAGAATTCCTTCTTGAGTGGTACTTGAAATCACTCCTTCCTTATATTTCTAAGGAAGTAGCTATGTCTGGAGTGTCTAACAAGGAAGAAGCCATCCTACAGACCCAGTAGTTAGATCTCGTTTACGCACAATCCGAGTTACTGTATGAGATCATACCTGATGCACCGCGATCGAATACCGATCTGAGTAGACCTAAACCTGGACCACATGCTAATGGCATAGTGGGTTCAGTTGACTCTACAGCTTTCGAAGCATTGACCAAATAGGTTCATGCCTTATCTGTCAAACAATCAACTGCAGAAGTTTCTTCCGTCACAACCTCTCCTTCTACTTCTGAACCTGTCAACCAGGTTCAGAACAATCAAAAGGGCCCTCGGCAGCCCAAAAACAAAAAGAAGGGCAAGAAAGTAGAGGGGAACCATCAAAAGCCCAAAAAAGAGAATGCCGAGGAGGGTAACAAAGAGAAAAAGAAGGTTAAGTTCCCTTGTAAACTTTGTAAGCAGGACCACCTTACTCACCAATGCCCTCTGCTTGAAGAAGCCCAGAAGCTATTACGAGAAAAGAAGCATGCCATACTAAAAGATCCATTCCCTAAGGGGTGGAGCTCAGCTTCTGACACCTCCAACATTGGGGGCACTACACATGCTACGGTTGATCAAACTTTTATTAACATGGTTAATTCGGATGCACTCTTACAAACGAGAGCTAGGAATTATACCCCGGACGCACAGAAAAAGGATAAATAGATTCCAGAATCATCCACTCCACTCCACATACCTGTGGACCCAATGCCCAAGATCCCGAAAGGTGTCTTGAAACGGGCATTGCACAATCCCAACACTCGGGCTGCCTCCAACTACAATGTGGTTGAAGATTTAGCCCAGACCCCTTGTTCCATGTCTACCTTAGAAGTCTTTCAAAGTTGTCCTTTAAAATGGAATGCACTTCTGGCAGATATTGGAATATGGAATCTTCTAACATGTCTACACGATTTGATATGGCTGATATCAAATACCGGTTGCCCTACCACGTTGCTCTTCAGATTGAAGTTGTCCATGGCCTAATGACCATCAGACGAGTTGTCATAGATGAGGGTGTGTCGACCTGCGTAATG
Source organism: Larix kaempferi (assembly GCA_027924585.1). Classification (NCBI taxonomy): domain Eukaryota; kingdom Viridiplantae; phylum Streptophyta; class Pinopsida; order Pinales; family Pinaceae; genus Larix; species Larix kaempferi. Next base: position 182,743 of record BSBM01001711.1, read on the forward strand.
TCAATTTCCTGTTGGAAAGCTTTGGGTTCCCCCAAGTTAGCCCCTTCTAACACACTACTTACTACATTTGATGGCAGGAATTTCTGCCCACATGGGCTTTTGCCATCATTTGATGTCACATTGGCCGGTAAGACAGTTGCTGTAGAAGTAGAATTTATGGATGCTCTGCTTGATTACAATATGTTATTAGGCAGGAGTTGGACATATGCCATGCGAGCTATTGCATCGGCAGTTTTTTGAGTTGTTATGTTCCCGTTCGAAGGTAAGGTTGTTACAGTCGATCATCTTTCTTTCACTCAGAGAAACAACCAGACTTCTTCAGAGACCACAATTCCCTTAGTTGATCAAACCACCTCGGTTAATGAGAGTTTAGGAGCAGGGTTGTACGGGTCATTAATAGGCACTTTCAACCTCCCCTCCCCTGTTCTTTTTATGCATTCTGATGTGGGTACTGCTACCGAAACATTCATGGTTGGTTTAAGAACTGATCCTTGGATCCTTCCCACTACGTTAGAACCTTTTGTGCCTCCATCCATTGCAGAAGTGGCCTATATGGAAACACAGCATGCTACAATGGAACATATCATGACTCTGCCAGTCTTTGCTGAATCAGATATGGACTATGCTTTGGCATGGCCACTGAATTCCACTCACTCGTTCGATTGTTTATACATGGTTTTGCCGTCTGATGAAGCCATCTTAGAAGTCATGATGGGCCTGGACCAACCATGGGAACATATGCATCACAGGTCCTACATGATTCCAGATCTAGACAGGATTGAGAGAGGGGATTTCCCTGTGAGACCCAGTGGATTGGTTGATTTGTCATCTTTTCCTTCTACTTCGAGAGCTGTTTATGCTGAGGGAAATATCGCTAACATATCGAGAACAATTTCGATCAACATTTCCACCAAACCTGGGGTCGTGGAAAACATTTTTATTGGTGCAGACTGTTCTCTAGAAGAGATCGCTCTGTATACAAAAATTTTTAAAGAATTTTGCAACGTTTTTGCCTGGTCATATGAGGAGATGCCAGGTATAGACCCAGCCATCATGGAGCATGTCATCATGACATACCCTAATGCAAAACCTGTGAGACAAAAGCTTCATCCTGTGAACCCTAGAAAAGCGGTCGCCATCAAGGCAGAGGTTGAAACGTTGCTTAAAGCCGATTTCATCTATCCGATTGACACGACAGAATGGGTTTCAAACCCTGTTCCGGTTGATAAGAAGCAAGGCACCATTAGAGTCTGTACTGACTCCCAGGACTTCAACAAAGCTTGTCCAAAAGATAACTATCCTACACCGTTTATCGATCAAATGATAGATGCTTGTGCGGGACATGAGATGTTCTCTTTCATGGATGGATTTTCGGGATACAATCAAATACAAATCAAACCCGAGGATCAGCATAAAATAGCTTTCATTTTCCCGTGGGGGACCTTCGCTTACTGGAAGATGCCATTTGGCTTGAAGAATGCTAGAGCTACCTTCCAACGTGCGATGAATTTTTCTTTTCATGATATCAAACACATAGTAGAACCTTACTTGGATGATCTCCTGGCACAATCTCGAAAGAGACGGGATCATCCAGCTCATCTTAGATAGGTGTTTGAAAGATGCAGACAATATAAGATTCATTTGAATCCTAATAGGTGTGTGTTCTGTGTCGAATCGAGACGTCTACTGGGCTTCATTGTCTCCAGTCGTGGCATAATGGTCAACCCGCTGAAAGTAGAGGCGATTGTAAATCTGCCTCCTCCTCGCACCTTGCGACAACTCCAAAGTCTGCAAGGCATGTCTAATTTCTTATGGCGATTCATCATAAACTATTCTAAAATTACTAAAGGTTTTATGAGGCTACTCAAATAAGACTCCTACTTTGTGTGGGACGAGGCTGCTCAAGCATCCTTTTAGTTCTTGTTGAACCCGCCAGACTACGCAAAAGATTTTCTTTTATATCTGGCAGCATCTCTTAATACAATTGGTATAGTTTTAGTTCAGGAAGACGATATGCTCCAAGAGCATGTTATCTACTATCTTTCTCGTGCATTGATAGCCCCTGAGATTAAATATTTGCATGTTGAGAAGTTAGCACTTGCCGCGGTCTATGCGGTACAGAGGCTTTGTCACTATATACTTTTACGAACTACTACTGTGATAGCAGAAGCCAATCCTTTCCAGTATGTTCTCACCCGATGAATCATCGGTGGGAAATATAATAAATGGATTGTAATCCTACAGGAGTTCGATTTGGTTTTCCAATCGGCCAAGTCGAAGAAATCACTAGTGTTCATTGAGTTAATCTCAGAGTTTCCAAGTGACCTAGAGTACGTTGAGGAAGAATCATCATTGCCAGATGAACATATCTTCCTCATTGCTTCCTCTAACCCATGGTATGGGGATATCTTAGTATATCTCCAGAATTTGAGGTGTCCTACTACTTTTTCTCGAGAAGAGTGACGCAAGCTCAAAAGCCATGTGAAGAACTACCTCATCAACTAAGATACTTTGTATCGACGTGGGGTATATTCCTTTTTACGATGTTGCTTAAATCGAGAAGAAGCCGAAGCAGTATTAAATGATTCCCACAGTGGAGCTTGTGGGGGACATCTTTCCAGGTTCGCAACAACTCAGAAGATACTGCGTGCCGGATATTTTTGGCCCACGATCTTTAAAGATTGTGTGGAAGTGGTGAAACGCTGTCGTCCATATCAGTTTTTCACTAAGAAAATGAGGGCACACCCAACTCCTCTTCATCCTGTGATTACAGTAGGTCCCTTCACAAAATGGGGGGTTGATTACATGACTTGCAATCCAGTTTTGGCTAGAGGACACCATTACATCATCGTTACCGTTGAATACTTTACTAAGTGGGCAGAGGCAATGCCTACTATCAAGGCAGATGGAGAAACTGCCGCTTATTTCATGTTTAATCAGATTATTGCACGGTTCGGCATACCTAAAGAGATAGTGACTGATCATGGCAATCATTTCCAAAATAGCAAGATGACCGAGTTGTATACAATGCTTGGTTTTTGACAAGAACATTTGTCTTCATACTATCCACAGGCGAATGGACAAGTCGAAGCAGTGAACAAAACTTTAAAGGTTATATTGCAAAGAACTGTTAATGCCAGTTGAAATAACTGGCACATCATGCTGTACCTAGCTCTTTGGGCTTACCAAGCCAATGTTAAGACTGCTACCGAATTCTCTCCCTTCCAACTTGTGCATGGGATAGAAGCAGTCATACCGATTGAATGCGAGATTCCTTCGCTAAAACTAGCCATTCAGTTACTACCGGATACTTCAATACTAGAAGAACGTTTGTTACATTTAGAACATCTAGATGAACAGCTCCGCGATGCGCTCACAACAAACGAGGTCCACAAAAAATGAGTCAAAGGACAGTATGACAAATCCGTCAAACCTAGGGTTTTCCTTGAAGGAGACTTGGTCCTTCTTTGGGATCAAGACAAAGAACCCCTAGGACCTGGCAAATTCAAATCTAGGTGGCTCGGACCTTATATAATTTCCAAAGTACTGAAGAAAGGATCCTATGAACTGATAGAATACGAAGGCAATAAGTTGGTCGAGCCTAGAAATGGGGTCTACCTGAAGAAGTACTACACTTAGGCTGACGTACTTTTTCTTGTAACATAGCTGTATATTTTTGTAGATCTAGTTTTCGTTATGCTTGTTAGTTAATCTTATGTGCGTTTTTTGTTTCGTGTACCAGATGTCAACCGAACATTTCTTAGGATATGCTGATGGCGCCAGTCGCCACACCTGTCAGTTGGCTGCAACAGCTTGGGTCATTTAGTCACCCGCTGGCCAACTTGTCTCTTCGGGGGGGGGGGTTGTTTGGGTCCTACCACGAATAATGTGGCTAAATACAGTGCAGTTATAGAACTTCTCCAAGATTCTCTCAGTCATGGCATTTCACATTTGGAGGTAAGACTTGATTCATAACTAATTGTATTTCAGTTAACAGGTGTCTACCAGATTAGAGATCCTGGATTGCTACGTCAGTTTCTACGAGTTAGACTATTGGAAAGACAGTTTGATTCTATTATATATGAACACGTTCCAAGAAATTTAAACGTGTTAGCTGATTCTTTAGCAAACTATGTGTTAGACTGGCATTTGTATCATACACTTTCATAAACAACATTGCACACATAAAATTCAAACACATATATATGTAAATAACCGATACTGTATATAACAGATACTGTATCAAAAAATATATGAGTTTTGGATCACAGGTCTATCAAGTCATGTCATAAAAGTACAAAACTGGGCATAATAGCCTCAAAAATATACATAGAATGTATCCCTCTCTTATGGAGAAGGAGGGACCTCATCATCATCTACTGCATTGTGATAACATATGACTAGCCTAGCTATCTTCCGCAGCACCCTAAGCCATGCTGGGGGTACCCCAACTACATCTTCCTGCATATCAATAGGTATATGATCCATACGACATGCAGGAACTTCATGAGTCAACCGACTCACTTTTCTCTCTATGGTCCCCAACATAGCATCTACTGCAGTAATATCAGCTGGCCTCATAAAGATGGTAGGATGTCCCTTGGGATGGACAGGCCCAATATCTGCATATGACATTTGTTTAGCACTTCAAAATTCATTCATAAAAATCAAATACTTGAAAGTTTGAAAAAAATAAATAAATATCAAAATTAAAACATACCAATATCTCCCCAGGCTCCACCTGGAGGAAGCACCAGTTCTGGATCATGACGAAAATCCAATCTAGCATATGGAAACTGCTCGAAAGCGGGCACTTTCCTCTCCCACCACCCCCAGAAATCATTAGTATGATAACAGTAGTGACTTTCCCCACCACCCTGGCGGAGGAATATGTCACCCCAACGGCCTAGTCCGGGCTCACGGGGGTTAACCTGAGGTAGAGGCATCCCCAAACTAATAGCAGGCATCCTCTCAAAGAAGAAAGTACACAAAATGCTACCATACCCAAAATTCTTCATTGTGTCGGATTAACAACCTGTCAATTGAGCTTTCATGCTCGCCAGTAAACTAGTACACCAATCATATACATGACCGTGTAAGCATTGTACACCAACCTGCATAGAGTGCTTGGAAGCTAGGTGTAGTGAGGCACTACCTGCCACTCGGTTAATCATACTCACTATCACCTTCAAAGGGATACCTTCAATGGTAGAAATCAAGATTTGGCTTCTTGATTTCTCAGCTCCAGCCACACAATATGTATTCAAGTACTCTTGCACAGACCTTATGCCCACACGAGAAGACACTTTCAGATTTATTACATCTCCCCTCCGTGAGAGACCAGTAATAGAATAAATGTCATCAACTATAAGCTCTAAAGTTTGCCCACGGATGACAAAAGTATTAGTATCCGCATCCCAGTACTAAATAAGTCTTCGAAATAATTTGTTTAGGGACCTCATGTTTACGGTTTGGTAAAACTTCAATAAACTGCATCTTCAGAGAGCGTGGAGAGTGGCTGGGTCTTGCATGGATAGCCTATCCATATCCTCATGTTCTCTCTCCCTCCATTGAAGAACCATCCTGCACAAAAGTGACATTTTTTCAGTTTCGGTGCTTGCTTTTAAGTTTTCAGGCTTGAGCACTACTGTGTATACTACACAGTAACGTATGGGCGCTACTCTGTGTGAGCATAGTAGCACTCATCTCCTTTACACGCTACTACTCTTGTTACACAGTAGCGCCCACGCAGTAAAAGTTGTGAGCATTTCCTGGCAAGCAATTTTTGGCTCAAAAAATAAAAACTAAAGCATAAAAATGCTAGGGAAGATTCTAACTCACTTGGTGGAAGAAGAACGGTGTTTGGATGCTTGATGTGATCGCCACAGAGGTTTGAAAATGCCAAATTTGCCCCAAATCTTTGCCCTACAAAAACAAATTGGAAATTGAATTTTTAAAATGAAAGTATATATATGAATTGGATTTTAATTTTTACCCACCATTGTTTAGTTCTCTATAGTTTCAAAATTTTATCAAAATCACCTAATTAATCAATTGAAACATACATATGGTGTAATACTAATGTTCACTTATCCAGCTCACATTTTTCCTTAAATTTTTGTAGGATCGATCTCCTAAGTTTAAAATTCTCAATGTTAGACCTTGTCAACTAGTTAATAGTTCAAATTCATGTATCATTTGAGATTTTTTGTTGCATTTACTAATATTTTGTTGAAGACCTAGTTTTGACAGATTATGAAGCTATGATCCCAGAAGCTGACCTTTAAGTCATTTTAAGCTCTTGTTTGGACTATTTAAACCTAAACAAGATTGCCAAGCAAGCTTGTCCTCTTCGAGCTCGTTAAAGTAATCAAAGGCTCATCCACTCAGGTATAGAATTATCCCTTTTCCGGGCCTAGGTGGATTAACTACGGAAAAGGTATACTCTAGGTATACTTCTGTATGCGCTAGAAGAGTTCTTCTCCCTTTGTTTTATACTTTTTCAGGGGAGGAGACTAACTGCACAAAAAAAGGAACTTTTGGAGCCTTTCTTTAGGGTTTTCAGGCTCTCTAAACATGAAAATACCAAGCGAGCATTCACCTACTCGGGCTTGATGTGAAATACACGAGAGGGTAAGTAGAGGACTATTTAAGTTCTTCAACTCTATAAACAAGAAAACACCGCCGAGCATAGACCAATCTGGGCTCGATATAAAATCCACGGATAGGTGAAAAGAGGATTGTTTAAGTTTTTTAGACTCTATAAATAGGAAAACACTGATGAGCATTAATCAGCTTGGGCTCGATATTAAAATCCACGAGCAGATATATGGAGTTATTGTTTAACTTTTTTAGACTCCTTAAAATTGAAAACACCGGCGAGCAAGAACAGATCTCGGCTTGATATTAAAATCCATAGATCAGTAATATAGAGTAATCTTTTATCTCTTCTTCAAACTCTGTAAACAATGAAGAAGGTCCTGAGTCTTCCTCCCATGGGCTCGTTAAACTTTTTACATGGTTGGATCTATTGAGTTTTCATTCTTTCTTGGACTCATTAAAACAACAAGAAAGGTATTCTTTTATCTAAAAAGAATAAGGGATGGGAAAGATGTGTCATATCTTCAATGGCAAAGGCAGTTCAGTCAACTTCTATCCTTGAACACAGCACCTACTTGAGTCTATCTTGTCGGTTGGGTTTAGTTTTTGACCTCAGGGTGAACCTAATCTCCGAGTTGGTTACTCCCCCGGTTGGTTATTCTTCCAACCATATGGAGGGCCTGATAATGTCTCTTACATTTCAGGCTTATCATTTACCCCATTATGTCAGAAATTGACTAAGTCACTTTGTGTCGTGCTCACTGTTCAAGGATATACCCCGTGTCAGCCATTATTGCAGTTTACCTTGACCTCATGTGTCGGCCATCCTAGTGTCAGTCTTGTTACGTATTACTCCATATCAGCTTATACCAGTTGAGTGTTCCTCGAGTTGGATGATGGAGGATGCCTTAAGGCCTCCCTTCCAAAGAACTTCTTCCCATCGACATCAACTCATTTTACTCCGGGAATGAAGTTTAGAGTTTCGGTTAGCACCTTGGAAATTGCAGTCACCAGTGGCAATTTTCCTCGCTGTTGAATGTTGAGAATACATCAATGTCTCTTCTTCTACAGGATCCCCAGGTGTTCGAATCCAAGTCCATCTATTCACACTTGGAAGATCATACTTGGTACCTTGGGCCCCATTATCATTATCGGTGGAAGTCCTCGGGTTTGTTAACGGTATACATCAATGACCGGTAATCAAACGATACCCCCCATGTTCGACTATCAGCTCATCTATTCACATGGTTAGGGTTTGTACCTAGAGTTTTTTTGGATGACATTACCTCATTCTGTTATCACCCAAGTTGCGCAAGACTAAGCCTCACTTATATTCGGCTCTCCATGAGACATAGATCCAGTTTGTTGTTATGGCTATGATCTCTCAGTTTGACATGGATCCACGCTTGTATTCCAAGTGGCCATGCTATATATACTTCTCCTTGTTATGTATTAGAGATCATGTTGTATCACACTGCACATCTATATGATGTCAAAGATGTAATTGCTTGCTGACCTTGATCTTTGTTTCAGGTGTTCTTGTGACTTGTTTCTGCGGTTCCTTGCTCCTCCTTTGGCTTTGGATTATAATGTATTTCGGTCATCGTTTCCCTCTGACCTCAGACATTAGGGGGCATCTGTTATAGGTCAAACCTGCACCTCTCCATCCCTGATCACCTTGAGCTGTTGATCACACAAAAGGACAACTTGGATGGAGGAGCATGTTGACCCTAGATGAGACTTTGACTTACTCCACTTCATTACAAGACTGGAAAAACCCTAAAATGTCATTTTGAGACATGAGCGCTACTCTATTTCAATAGACTAGCACCTGTACTCTACTCCAATGTGTAATAGTAGCGCTCAAGCCTTATGAGCGCTACTCCTCTTCAGTAGAGTAACGCTCAACATTCAAAAAGTGATGAGTGCTAGTTTACAAGCACTATAGTAGCACCCTCAGCGCTACTTCACTGAGCAATATTAGCGTACATCTCAAAATATGATTAAAAAATAATTAATTTCATGAAGAGGATTAGTTGCAATTGGTTTCCCAACTTCCCCAACTTCCTCCATAACCATCTCTCGACCTGAACTGCTTCCCTTGTCCTATAAATACAAGGAAGAATAAAGAGAGGGGTTAGAGACATGAATGTTATTAAGAGACTTTTAAAGAGAAGCTTGCATTGGAGGAGATTATGCTGGAAGATATCCAAGCCAGAGAAGAGCAGGACCCCAGGATCAAGTTGCAGGAGCATGTCACAAAGTCAGGTATATTTTGTAACATCAATTTGCATTTGACAATAAAAGGTTGAAGCGTCTTTCTTGTCCCAAATTAAGTGTTCATTGAAGTGATATACTTGTTTGGATCTATTTTGGTTAATATTGGATGTTTAAGTTGCTTTGTCTTTTTCATCATTATATATTATACAATATACGCTGAGAAAGGTACTTGTATTGCAGGTTTATTGAACGGGAGGTTGACTTGAGGACCGAGTGCAAGATCGAATAAGAGCTAGGATCGAACGTCATTCGAAAGGTATGTTCTCAAGACCTATAACCTATTTCCTTTCATGAACATCTCTATAACACAGTTAATACGCTTACCTGTCATCTCCTTTCAGTTGATAGTATTTGTTTCCTTACTATAGTGTAGTTTTTCCCGCCAACACTGTCTCCCCTAAATTTCTTTCCTGTAACCCCCAACGTTTTCTCTCTACCCCAACCCCCTAACACCCACCCTCTCTCTCTCTCTCTCTCTCTCCTCATAACCACCCCCCTCCGACTACACCTGCCACTAAACCTCTCCTCATTCCCCAACCCCACACTCCTCAAATATAACCTCCTTCTCTCTATGTTGTACTCCCCAAAACCCTCACCCTCCTAATCTCTATATCTTTCTCTCCACCAAAACCACTCCTCCCGTACCTCTAATCACCCCCACCCAAGTGGTCTCTCTCTCTCTCTCTCAAACTATTACTTCACCTACCCGTAAATACCACCCACTCTCTCTCTCCCCTACTCCCTAACATCCCCCAAATAATCTCTCTCTCTCCCTCTCTCTCTCTCTCTCTACTCTACTCCCAATCTTTCCACTCAACTATACCCCCCGTTTTCTAACTTCCCTACTCATCCCAATACCTCTAACCCTCCCTAATCACCTCCCACTTGGATCTCTCTCTCTCTCTCCACTAATCCCCCTTCTCGCACCCCCCACCTCTCTCTCTACCCCCACCTCCCCCACCTCTCTCTACTCCCACCCATACCACTAACCCTCTCTCTCTCTCTCCTACTCCTACCACTAACCACCTCTCTCTCTCTCTCTAAGCCCTAATCTCTCTATGTTTCTTCTAATATCCCTCCCCCTACCACTAACCAACCCATCCATTCTCTATCTCTCTCTAACCCCACCCCCATGACCACCTATATCTCTCTCTCACCCATAAGACTAACCCCCCCTCCATCTCTCTCTACTACCACCCATACCAACAACCCCCTAAATCTCTAACTAACCTACTCCCTAACCGAAAACCCTCACAATATATAACTATTTCTCTCCCCCAAACCCCATCCTCCTCCCTACCCCTAGTCACCCCCCTACTCCACAAACACACAACTACCCAAACTCTCTCTTTCTCTCTCTCTCTCTCTCTCTCTCTGTAACCCTACTCCTCTACCCCTATCCTTGACCCTCCCTCTCTCTCTCTACCCTCAAATACCTTCTCACACCATTACCCCTACTGCCCATCTCATTTTTTTACTCCCTCTCTCCCTATCTCTCTCTATCCCTAAAATATTTCTCTCTTTGAATTTCATCATTGTCAGAGTTGAACTGCTATATCTTAGAATTCTTTTAGTACTTGAAGCATTTTTCTTGAATATGTTTAACATTCATTTTGCTCCCATGCAAAATTTGTTTGAATATCATCATTGTCAATCAATAACAACTTCTTAAAGGGTGCTAGCTCAATGGAAGAGCACCTACCTAATTATAGGCAGGAGATTGGTGGTTCGATTCCTTAGTACCCTATCATAAATTAGTGACTGAGAAAACGACTAAACTCGCATATATACGACTATTAGTAGCTAATTTCTAGTATCTTATAGAACGACTAACGTTTAGTCGTATTTAGTTTAGTCATTAATATGTTATCATCTAGTACTTTATTTAGTCGTATATTTGGTCATTAATTGTGACAATCAATGACTAAATCAATGACTAAATCAGTGAGTATCAATGACTAAATCAGTGAGTATCAATGACTTAATCAGTGACTATCAATGACTAATAAGTCAACCAATTAATGACTAGTGAAATATGACTAGAGATAAGATAGTGGAAATCAGATACTATTAGTCACCGACTCAAAAATAGTCATTTATAGTCATTTTTTTAGTCATTAATTTCTCATTTTGTACTAGTGTCATTCCCCTATACCTACCCCCCCCCTCTCTCCCCACTCCTAACCATAACCCTTACTAAACTCAACTCTATCTCTCCCTCCATTATCCATAAGCCCCCCTATCTCTATGTTTCTCCTAATCCCCCTTCCCATACCACTAACCACCCCCCACCTCCATACTCACCACACTCTCTTGGTCTCTCCCCATAAACTACCTTCATTATTTTTAATTACCCTCCTCCTCCAAAAACCTCTAACTACCCAATATCTCTTTCCCTAACCCCACTCCTCAACCCCCTATCTTTGACCCTCCATCTCTCTCTCCCTACCATCAACTCCCCACTCCTCACACCATTTACACTACCCTCCTCTCACATTTCCCCTCTCTCTCTCCCTATCTCTCTCCCTATCTCTCTCTCTCTATTCCTAAAATATTTCTCTCTCTACTCATAACCCCCCCTCTCTCCCTAACCCAACCTAGTCCCACTACCCCTAACTCCCCTCCATCTCACCTAATCCACCTCCCCCTACCACTTCTCTCTCTCTCTCTCTCTCTCTCCTATCTCCTATATTCTAACCTAAAGCTTCCCCCCTCCCTCTATGTTTCTACTAATCCCCCTCCCCACTAACACTAACAACCCCCCCACCATCTCTCTCTCTTTCTCTCTCTCTCTCCTTTCCCGCCTCTCTCTCTCTCTCCTTTCCCATCTCTCTCTCTCCCTCTATATTCCCAAACTTCTCTTTAAATTTTTCCTTTCTCCCCAAGCCGCTAAACCCTCTCTCTCTCTCTCTTGTGACCCCCAAATCCCCACAACTCACCTATTACCCCTACCCTTACCCCCCATATTCTCTCTCTTTCTCATTCTCTTTCTCTCACTCTATCTATGTCTCTCTATTCTCGTAACCACTCCCCCCCCCTCTCACACACACACACACACAAACACAACCCCCACACTCCAAAACTATAACCTTCTCTTTAAATTCCCTACCCCCCAACCCGTAACCCTTCTGATCTTCTCTCTACTCCTAACCACCCAGTAACCCTTATGATTTTCTCCTAACTCTCTTGATCTCTATCTCATTCTCTCCCCCAATCCCCTTCCACCTCTTTACCCTCACGTCCCTCTCGCGTCGTCTCTTTCTCCACACTACTCCTCCACCTTCCCATAACTCCCACCCTTTTCTCTCTCCCCCTACTCCCTAAAATGCCCCCAATATCTCTCTCTCTCTCTCTCTCTCTCTCTCCACTAAAACTAAGCCTCTACTCTCTCTATGTTTCTCATAATCACCCTCCCCCATACTGCTAACAACCCCCCACTATCTCTCTCTCTAACCCAAACCCACCACTCGTCATGACCCTATCCTTACCCCCCCAATCCACATCCCTACTCCTATCCCCCATCTTCTCTCTCTCTCTCTCTACCCTAACCTCTATCTCTCTAATTGTAAATACCCCCTCTCTCTACCTAACCCCCCTACTACTCCACCTACCCCTAACCCCCTCTCTCTTATAATTCCCCCTTCCACTTCTCTCTCTCTCTCTCTCTCTCTCTCTCTATTTCCCTTTCCCAATCCCTACAATCTCAAAATATAACCCCATTCTCTTTAACTTCCCTTCTCCCCAAACTCTTGACCCTCTTGATATCTATCTCTTTCTCTCCCACAAACTCCCTCCTCCTTCCTACCTATAATTACCTCCCCTCAGTTGGCTCTAGCACTCTCTCTCTCTCTCCACCCAAACCTAAGCCCCCATATCTCTATGTTTCTCCTAATGTACCTCTCCCCTACAAATAACAACAACCCAATAATCTCTTGCTCTCTCTCTCTCTACCACCACCTCCATGCCCACTTCTCTTTCTCTCTCTACCTATACGCTACACCTTCTCCTTAAAATACAAGTTATAGCCAGAGTGAAGTTCGAGTACTTTAGAAAGAGGCTTGGTGTACTTCAGATCGAGGTTCCTTCCAAAGGGAAGTGATGAGTCCGAAAGATGCATATGCAGATGGTATTTTCTAACATGGTTGTAGATGTGTTCTCCCATGGTCGTGATGTAATTGTTGATCCATTCTCATATGGTGGTAGATGTGTTCTCCCATGGTGCAGATGTAAGGGCTGGAGCCATTCTCACATGGTGGTAGATGTGTTCTCCCATGATGTAGATGTAAGGGTTGAAGCCATTTTTCACATGGTGGTAGATGTGTTCTCCCATGGTGAAAAAGTAAGGGCTGGAGCCTTCCACGAATGGTGGTAGATGTGTTCTCCCATGTCTGTGGTGTAAGTGTTGTATGATGTGAATCTGGGCTATGCTCCATGGACGATGAGATGATCTAAAGAGGAAAATCATGTGTGATGAGCATTCAGATGATGCTCTAGATGATATGCATCAGGACGATGCTATGATGATGATTAGTATGATCATGTGATGATATGTATCAGGATGATGCTATGATGATGATCAGGATGATCATGTGTGATGAGCATAGGGATGATGGATCTGTTACTGCTATGTATGATGATCAGGATGATCATGTGTGAGGAGCATCAGGATGATGCTCTAGATGATATGCATCAAGATGATGTTGTGTACATGATCAGGGTTATCATGTGATGATGATGTGCATCAGGATGATGTACTATATATGATGATGATCAGTATGATCATGAGTATCAGGATGATACTCTGTGGCCGTGGACAGATTTTTCAGGTAGCATAGAAAATATCCTCGGAGATCCGATAGTTTGATCTCGGATACTCTTTTGAGGTTTTTCTATGGGTTGTTCGTGGATAGATTGTGCAGGTAGCATAGAAAAGATCCTGGGAGATCCAATAGTTTGAGATTGGATACTCTTTTGAGGATTTTCTACAGGTTGGTTGTGGACAGATTGTGCAGGTAGCATAGAAAATATCCTGGGAGATCCGATAGTTTGAGCTCGAATACTCTTTCAATTTTTTGCTACAGGTAGCATAGAAAATATCTTGGGAGATCCGATAGTTTGAGATTGGATGCTCTTTCGAGATTTTGCTATAGGAGGCATGTAATCAGTCCTGGATATCCGATAGGTTCAGTTGTGTGCTCGTAAAAGTCTTGGGATGCTCATTAGAGATATTGCAGTTTGCAGGAACTCTTTTAAGGTTTTTTCTGACCACATGTAAAATATCCTGGGAGATTTGATAGTTTAAGCTCGGATGCTCTTTCTAGTTTTTGTGGTGGTCACATGTAAAAGATCCTGGGAGATTCGATAGCTTGAGCTCGGATTCTCTTTCGAGGTTTTGTTGACGCACATTCCACAAGATCGCCAAAGATGTTGAAGAACTATAGGAGGCTAGGCCTACAACCAGCATGAAAAAGGGCTGGCTCTATAGAACTTCCTATGATGAGAAGAAATGAGAGATAGCACCAGTGATTGAGATGACAAGTACAATAGCAATGATGATGATCCAACTCTAGAATTGAAGACTTGTGTCGATATGTATTGAAGACCTGTGTCAAAATAATACCTTCCTAGTTAAGAGGGAGTGTTGATGTATTTGTAATTTCAGAAGATATTCACTTGTATATTGTATGTATTACATGTGTACTTTATTGTATCCCCAATGAAGATGTATTATTCCTCTGATTGGAAGTGTCGTCATTTGTACTTGCAAGTGTCGCAAGTTATATTGTAAGTTTCGTAACTTATACTTGATGGGTTATTAGACCACCTTGGTGGGGTTGGACCTGTATGAGTCATGTGGGTTAAAGGGTTATTAGACCACCCTAGTGGGGTCAGCCCAGCCAGCATTATGTTAAGTGGTTAAGTTGGGGCCGACCTAGTTAGAGTTAAAAGTCAAGTGAAGTAAAGTATAAATAGAGAGTGTGACTCTCTTATTTATTCATTCACACAATCACTCACTCACTTTGCATTAGTGAGAGAGAGGAGGAATGCGCACAAGTGGAGGAGGAGAAGATGTTAGGAGACTATCTCTATCTTTTGCGGTTTATCTTTGTGATCTTTGTATTGGTTCTCATTCTATCTTTGAGGAAGTTGCAAGGTTTTTCACCTTCTTGGTTTTCCTCGGTGAAATGCTTTGTGTCTCTTGTCTCTTGTGTTTGATATGTTGTACATGTTGTTCTCTCAGTTAAGATCCTAGATCATATTGAATTAAATATAATGAAAAACTAACAACTTGATGGGTCCTCGTGGTTTATATCTAAACTGTTGGAGTTTATCTTTTGATCCAGAAAAGGATGTTCCCTTAGAGGTTCCAATTTGGGTTCGTCTCCCCCACCTCCCCCTATACTGCTGGAATGATGAAACTCTTCAAGCAATTGGGAACTCTCTTGGAAAATACATCGATAAAGAAAAACCAAAGGGACCTTTACTTTCTTGTGCAAGGATCTGTGTGGAGGTTGACCTGAATAAAGGCCTTCCAAAAGTATTAAACTTGTACATGGATGGATGGGAGCATCTGCAAAACGTATGCTACAAATGATTTCTTTCAAGTGCAAGAAGTGCCATGAATATGGACACTTTGTAAAAAACTACCCAAAAGTAGCTCAAGAAATCCCTAAGAAAAACCAAGAGGAAAGATGGCAACAAGTAAAAAGGGGAAGAAAAATTCCCTCACCAGTTCCTAATCTATCTAATGGGTCTTAGCCAAAGAAAAGAAAGGAGAAATATGATGAAGGAAAAGGAGCCTCAACTAGCAACCAACTTCAGGCATTGAATACAGAAGAAGGATAAACCCCAATGACAGAAAACCTCTTAGTTGAAGCATAAATAGAAAATCAAGAGGCTCCAACAACCACTAGCATTCCTACCCCTTTTCCCAGTGATGAAAGGATTGAGTAAGCACTTGAGGGTTCTTCAAACCTAGGGGACTCCTGGGTTGGAATGATAAAACAAAATAAAGTCACACCACAAGTTTTTAATCCTAAGCATTCTTCCTCTCAAGTATCTCAGGAAATGCACGATCTAGGGCCACCCCTGACCACCAGAGGAAGAAAATCACAAAGGTATCATAGAGAACAGGAAACAGAAAGAGATCTAGAACTTGGAATATAGTAGATCCTTGAGGAAATTAAACTCTTTCAAAACCCTAAAAACTCAGGAGGGGAAAAAGCGGATGGCAGGTCCCGAGCAAGATCTCAATCGCTCAAGAAATAATGAAAGATGTCCCTTTGAACTGCAGGGGTTTGGGAGGCTTGATCAAAGTGGAGGTAAATGGCACTTTCACATATTTTCTAGAAAAATAGTCAGGGAAGAGCCATAAGATCCAGAGGAGCTTCAGGGGGAATAACAACTTTTTATTCAAACAAATTTTCAATAAAATCAGTAAGGGAAAGTTACCATTGGCTACTGACAGAAACTCAAGGGAAGGATGATTTAGACTCTCTCTATATCTATAATGTATATGGGCCAATGCATTACAGGGACAAGCTAAACTTTTGGGAATATCTCCCTTTGTTAAAAGAGGATCTACGAGGAAAAGATCTTATTATTGCAGAGTTTTTCAGCACTACCAATTCATAGCTGAAGAAACGAGGAAGCTCAAAATTAAAGGACTCATTTGGCAAGATGATAGAGGATTTGATCTCAGACCTGGATATGTTGGACACTCCTCTAAATAATGGGAAATACACTTGGAGCAACAGAAGGATAGACACCAGTCACATTGCGGCAAGACTTGACAGGTTTCTGGTAAGTTCTTCCTTTCTTCAAAAAGATCTTCTTCCATCTTCCTTTGATTTTCCTTCAACAGTATTTGATCAGAAGCCTATATCATTGGCTTTGTCCTCCCCTATAAATCTTGTTCCCATCCCTTTCTGTTTCATATCTGGTTACAAGATGCAAAATTTCTATAAATAATCCAAAATGTGTGGAACCTTAATTGCTTTGGGTCTCCTAGCTACATTTGGGAATCTAAATTAAGATATGTTCATCATGTTCTTAAAAGATGGGCTAAAGCCATTTTTAAGAGTCCATGTTTTCTTAAAAATAATCTCCAAAATGATCTGGCCGCTCTCCAATCCAACATGAAGAAGGAAGAAGTGACTAATTCGTGTATGAATCAGGAAAAAGAGTTGAACAGGAAGATAATAAAAGTAGCATGATAGGAGGAAGAATAATGGAGATTGAAATCTAGGAGCTGTGGCTGAAAGGGGGATATAATAACATGGAGTATTTTCATAAACAAACAAAAGCAAGGCTAATATTTAGTGCGATTAAGGAGTTGAAAGACAAAAATGGGATAAAGATTGTAGGGCAAGAAGATATTAAGAATCATGTCTTCCACCACTTATGTGAGCTCTATTCTATTAATGGTGAGGTAGACCCCAATTCTCAATCTAATCTCCTTTCTGGAATCCCCCCTCTTATTTATGATCTTGTGAATAGAGAGTTATCAAAACCAATTTTGGAATACAAGATAAAAGAAGCAATATGGTGCTTGCACATTGATAAGGCTCCTAGGATAGATGGATTCACCATTAATTTCTACAGAGAAGCATGGGAAATTATAAAAGAATATATGAAAAGGATGCTAAACTGGACAAGGAAAAAAGACAAGATTGGCGGGGCCACTAATTCCTCCTTTCTGGCCTTGATTCTGAAATAAAGAAGACCTCTTTTGATAGGTCGATTTAGGCCAATATCTTTGTGCAACACCTCATATAATATTCTCTCAAAAATTTTGGCCACTAGAATGGAGAACATCATGGCTCGTCTCATCTCGGAATCACAAGGTGGCTTTGTAGTTGGGCATCAAATTCTCGACAATATCATCATTGTCCAAGAATCCATCCACTCCAGCATGGAAATAAATCAACAAGGTATGGAAATAAAATTGGACATGGATAATGCATTTGATAGCGCTAACCATTTTTTTCTCTTTGAAATTATGTCCAGATTTGGTTTTTCCATGAGATTTATCAGATGGATCATAACATGTATCAGTAGTCCCTAGATTTCTCCATTAGTGAATGGCAGGACTACCAATTTCTTTCAAGCTACCATGGGTATTCAACAAGGTTTCCCCCTATCTCTTTTCATTTACCTTCTGGTTGCATAATCTTTGAGAAGGAAGCTACATTACCTTCAAGGTTCTGGTGATCTTAAGGGTCTGAAGATAGCTAGAGGAGTTAAATCTGCCAATCATGCGTATTTTGTTGATGACACCATCCTGATTGGGGGTGCATCTACAATCATTGTAGAGAGACTGAAAGGTGCCTTATCCACCTTCCTAAAAGCCTCTGATGGAAAGGTGAATTCTGCTAAATCTAAGGTTTACGGATGGAATCCCCCCCCAGGAGTTTGTGAAGGATTGCAAGGATCCTTGGTTTCGAAGGGAATGTAACCCGGAACTTGTTCAATTACCTCGGGATTCCAATTTTAAAAGGGAGAAAAAGGGATGCTTACTCGCAAGGTTTCATTGACAAGAACAAAAACAAAATCACATCCTGGGGGACAAGGTGGCTCAATCCAGCTGGAAAGCTATTTCTCATCAACTCTATTCTCTTTGCCTACCCCATTTATGTGTGCTCGATCTCTTTAGCTCCAAAAAAATTATGCAATATGTCACTGGGGAAATCAGAAAATTTCTATGGCAAGGACACAAATCCAACAATTCAAAAAAAATTCATTTGGTTAATTGGGAAACGGTCTGCAACCCAAAAGTCTATGTAGGTGCTGGAGTAAGAGACCCAAATCTAATGAACCTCACACTTGGATAAAAAATCCTCTAGAGAATTGTCTCCGGAGAAAAATCCTAGTGGAAAGAGATTCTCCGAAGAAAATATATGAAAGGATCAAGAAAAAGATGCACGGACGAGATTTATCTGAACAGAAATGGGAATCCAATCTAGGATCTGTGGAAGAGCACAATGTATATCATCTAGGATAACCTCTACTGGATCCTAGGAAGTGGAAAACAGATAAATATATGGCAAGTCAAATTATGGCCCATTTCCCTTGCAAATTTCATGACGACATTTTCAGATCTTATGCATTGGCTAGACCATTTAAACATCTCCACTCTATTTGACATATCCTCTTGGACCAATAGTGGAATATGGGCTGGCTGGAAATGCCTGGAGACCTCGAATAACCTCCTTTCAGACTTCAATGCTTTTCTCTCTGCTTCAAGGTTCAACTCCAGTTCATTGTCACCTTACAAATAAAAGAGGTTGGGGAAAATCAGGCTCTTACTCTGTAAAGGAAGGTTATCGCTTAGTATTTGGTTTCAAGAACAACAAAAGTAAGTAAACAAAATGGAACAAAGTCTGGTGCAAGGATGGCCTACAAAAAATCAATGCTTTCTTTTGGATCCTAGTACATCACAAAATGTTAACAACGGAGAACTTGAGGAAAAGAGGAATGGAAGGACCCTTGCATTGTATCCTTTGCAAAGAAGCGGAAGAATCTCTTGATCACCTCTTTCTAGAATGTAAGTTTTCTCAAGAGGTATGGTTTTGTGCTTTTCAAGACATGCATTTTAATTTGATCCTACCAACAAATTGGATTAACCTCTTTGCTTGTTGGAAATATTACTATCAAGGTTCCCTCTCCCAGAAACAAGATTTCCCAAGATCCTGGGAAGCTCTCCCAAAATGCATTTGCTCGAAGATCTGGACAACAAGAAATAAAGAGATCTTTGAAGAAAAAATACAAGCCCAAGAAAATTTCTCACTTTTGCAAAAGCCCTCTGGGTGGAGGCTTTATCCACGAGGGGGATGTTCAACATAAATAAGGAGGCCCTGTCGATAGAGGAAAGAGTTTGGGCTTTTGAATTTCTTGTGCCCCCATCCTCTCTCATCTGGATCAAGCCTTCTCTCATCTGGATCAAGCCTTCTAAAATACTTAGATCATCAAATTGGCAATTAAGAATGAGCTCACTAGACTTTCAGAGTTGGTGGAAGAATCTTGGCTGCAGTTCTTTGTCATTTGATGGAGCCTCGAAAGGAAACCCTGGGCTGGCAGGTGCAGGTGGATTCATTTATGACTTTGAAGGGAACAAGAAGAAGGAGTATGCATGGGTAATTGGAAGAAAGACAAATAATGGTGTTGAATGGTTAGCCTTAACCAAAGGACTCAAATTAGAAAGAAAAATTGGCATTGAGTAATTGGTGGTTTTTGGTGACTCGCTAATGGTCACATGAGAAGAGAGGAATATGATGAAGAATCATAAGAATACATCTACTAATATGCACTATCTCCTCAAGTGAATTGTAAATGAATTCAAAGCAATCAATTTCCTCCATGTGCTGAGAGAAAATAATCAACAGGCAGATATAATGGCTAATAAAGCAGCAGATCTAAATTGCGGCATCCTAGTTTGTGATCAAAAGGATTATGAAAGAAATTGGATCCCCTAATCTTGATTCCCTCTTTAAAATATATGTTTTTTCTCAAAATTAATGGCATAATGAGGATGCTCTCCTTTTAGTTGGTGATTGCTTTCAAATCCTCCTCCCTCTAGATTTAATTCTGAATTTTTCTTTTAGTTGGGGCGTATTAATGGATAAAACTTATTTTGAATATCAATGTTGGATCCCCCCCCATGCTTCAATTGATGAAAGGGGGCATGCCTCACGCATGAGACATATGGTCTCCATGCACCTCATCAATGCAGCGGATTGTCGGGTCTATGTTGGTATTAATCCTCATGTTTGGTGCGGAAAATGCATTAACTATGGTAGTTTCTCTGCTCGGAGGCTGGAGAGGAGGCACCTACGTAGGATATCCTGTGTAATGGGTGATTACATCCCTACTCAATGCCTATCACCCTCTGCATTAGGTGCTGGGTCTTCATCCTTGTACTGTGTTTCAGTTCCTTCCCCGTCTCAGTGCTTGTGGTGTAGGAATCCCTAAACGAGGAAACACAGGGGATTTTCGAGCTGGGAAACCTTGAAGGATCACTTTGAGAAGGAAAGCATCTCAATGACTGTGCAGGAAGAAGACTCCTCGGTAAGCTCTATCTTTACTCTCCATGATCCTTGTCATTTTGATTTTCTGGGAATGGAAAAGAAGTTGTTTTCTCCATCGGCAAAAGAAGATTGTGGAAGCTTCGGCTCTCCTCAGATATTCGATAGTCAGATCATTTGTGTTGAGGTCAAAGATTACTTTAAAGGTATGGAATATCAGATTTTCCTTCTTCGCAATGAGAATTGAGAGATATAGAGGTTTATCACTCAACTCTTCTCCCTTTCCCAAGCCACGCATTTGGAGGTCACAAATAGCAGCAGCCAGTTGAATGGGAGGATTGGCAGTCTGGATGAAACCATTGATTATGTTTCTTCCTGCACTGCCAATATGGATTCCAAAATTGATGGTGTGAACAGAAATGTAATTGAAGTGGATGGGAAAATTGATATCCTGAGAGCTGAAATTGGGAGAAAATTCATGGATCTGCAAGTAAATAGTGGCTTGGTGGCAGGAATAAATGATGAACCATTGACTAGAAATTTCCTCATGAAGAATGAGCCTCGTCGCTAGCTCTAGTTTTTATGGTCTCTAGTTCTACTGTAACATACCCCTTTGTTGAAAACATATTTTATGTTTGAAGAAGACATTATCTTAACTTTTATTGTAAATTTTTATGTTTGGACAAGTGTCCAAGGATGACTGTAATTGCATAATATTTTTATTTAAATAAATAAAATAGGAGACACTCACCCAAGGAGAACTGTTGAAAGAGTGTTTACTGACCCACTAGGTGGAATGGAATCTGGGGTAGAAGGAAATTGACAAGTGGCAGCATCATGAGGCAAGTAACTAGCTGTTGGTATGGGACAACTCCCATGAATTGTGGTCATAGTGCCCTGAAAGATGGGACTGGAGCTTGAGGCTCATTTATTAAAAACTCACCACTAAGGACATAGCCAATCTTTTTAAGAGCCGTCGAATTGTGGACTGAGGTTCATCACTTTTCCTAACGAGGAAACTTACCGTGTGGTTCTGCTGTATGCACAAAATAGATTCGATGAGGGGAATGCTATGTTTTTTATCATGGTGTAGTCTGCCTTGTTTACTACTGAGTGCAGAGATTGAATATTATGGCAAGTCTTTATTGATTGTTGGTTACACAACCTGAGTGCCTTGCTTCTACACAGAATCTTCTACCTAGTGGTTCAGTAAACAAGCTCGGGGGTCCAAAGGAAGCAAGTAGATTGGCTGCTTCTTCTGGAGAAGGTTGGGAGGAATATGCCTCCTTGGGTGTTTGTCCACCCTATCTACAGTTACAGGTTCTACTTGTTATTTCAGCTCCTAAGTAGTTAGATTATTTTCTGAAATTATTGATTTAGTATTCATTAGTTTAAAAAAACTGATAGTTAATATTATATAGAAGTAGAATTGTGATTTTCTATTCTATTTAAGATTCTATAAACTATTGAATAAATTTAAGAATTGATAAAATACCTCCACTGTATTTTTCCCCATACTGTTTTCTGTATTATACTCTAGTACAGGGAGGGAAGATTAAATTAGATGAATGATAAAGTAATGGGTAAGATGAATGAATAGGCTAACTCTATTAAGTTTCTCTTTCTCTGTTTCATTTAGACTATCTCTGACATGCTTCCCTTTTTCTGTTTTTATCTAGTAATTTTATCGATATTTTAATTACTCAATCATGGAATATTTAGTTACACACTTAATGTGCAGACTGTAGAGTAGTTTCTTTTTATAATAGAAAAATAGCAGAAACACATACAGTTCTAGGTTCCTAGATCAAACTAGGTTATTTACAATTTAACTATTTTCCTTACAACGAATGCCAATTTCATTTCTATCTTATCATCTTTTCCTTAAATGCATTTTCCTTTCTTTGATCTATATGTTTGAAATTCAAATGTTGCCAAAATAAATATAGCGATATTAACATCATTCAGACAATCTGTTATACACCTACTTTTGTAGAAATAGAATAATCTACGGTTTTATGTTTCCCATGTTTTTCTAAACCCTTGCATAAGACTTCTATTCAATTCTGTATTATATTTCTCAATATCAAAACAATTACTGACATTCACATTCGAAAACAACTAGCAATACAAATGGAGTATCCAGAACTAGTTAACTTTTTATCACCTTTACCAAAGCCTATTAAACATAGAATAAGTCTGTATTGGACGAATGTCCCATTATCAACAGAACCCTAACTCCTATACGTCAACATTTAGTATTCATTTCAACATTTACCAAATCAAATAATTTATCCAAGACAGAGTTTATAGAAGAATTTTTGCAAACATAACAGTCACGGGTTCGAAACCCTTATCACTTTTATATTATACAACGTATTAAAACTAGCGAACAAAACTCTTTATAAACATAGAATTTAACCAAAACAAGGTGGATATGTTACCATAGCAGAATCAACTGCCATCGATACTATTCTTTTATATAAACAAAATTAAGTTCACAGTTCAAGAGACCAAGCCATATGGTTTCAACAATTTTAACGTATCAACATCTTAGTCACATGCCAAACCAAGGGTTCAAGGTTCCAAACAGTCCCTTACGTCAAAAACGAAGTAGACATTAGGGTTTGAGGATTTTAAAACAAGACATTAACCTCTGGCTCTCGACAGTAGTAGTACAAAGCAATTCATAAGCTAAACATTAAATTATAATAACATAGGTCCTAGAGCAGTGATCTCCATTATGACGAATACAATAGTATCAAGTTACAGAACCCTCTCTTCTTCATTAAAACAACCAAGGGTTACACCGTTCAACATAAAATACATTTCCACCAATAACTTTACAGTGGAGCGCTGCAAGTAGGTCGAGAATACCCATCCTCCCTATGTTCATCCTTTTGGCTTGCAAAACATCACGACAATGGCCAAATGTTCATCCAGACATCAAACCCCAACTACCGCTAACACTAAACAATGGCCAACACTGTCATGAGGAACCTACAGGAATCCATCGAGGCTTACCGGTTGTTAAGATATTTCCCCAACGAAGCTTCAACAGAGCAACCTGCAGATGAAGTGGGTACCTGCCAGCAAAAACCTATGATACTTAAATATTGCATGATGGAGTTACAAATTTTAGTTCACAAATAATATTATTAAACTGCAGCTCCAATACATTACCTTTTCAACTAGCTTTTGAAGAACTGAGACACCACATCTGGCAGGAACCCAAACATCGTATTTTTATCAAATGCAACGAAGACTGGATATAGTCCTGAGGACTACTATTTACCCGTAAAAGGAAAACCAGCCTCTAAATCAATTTATCTCAAAAACTATCGTGAAAACTTGGAAACTATTCCAACTACCAAAGATTGCAGCAAGCTAGTACACTTAAAGGCTCGGCTTTGAGAGTTAAATTTACAGTGACCAGTCCTGTCATCGAAATTGGGGAGATGCCTTAGCACCCTGCTAACAAAACCCTAAAATTTCTCAAGGCTATCGGCCTCTCCCACACTCTACCAATGCAAAATGAATGCCAAAGGAACAACCACGATGAGACATACTAGAGGACTAGGGTTTAGTCCAAAACCCGAGAACACCATGAGATCAACGGTGGATACATTGCCAATAGTGCACATCGTGCTACGAGCACCAGCTGCTTTAAAAACCTCATTAATTATCATTTCTACCATGGAGTCCAGCACTTTAAAATTGCAGGCTAAACCATGCATAGCTCGACCTTGTTAACAATATTCTTGCTATGTATTCACGTGACCCTTGCCACGAAAGAAGCCACCGAGACCCTCCACCACGGTAGTAGATTGGAGATTTTAATGTAAGACCGGTTACGTATTGTCTACCAGCATTAAATCACGATATCAATAATACCTTGTCCTTAATGATGTTGACACAAAGGTCATAGCTGGAACATTGTAAAACATATAGTACCATAAGCCAAAGTCTCAACCGTTCTTATTATATCAACAAGGCATCGAAAAACTTAGGATTATAATCATCGCATAATGTGTATATTTCATTTAACCTCCTATCGTATAGTATTGTAAATAGTTTACACACTTTAGGAAATGCATAATAATCGCATATAATTTACATACTATAGGAGTAGTATGATAATTGAAAGTTTCACAATTGCACCCTTTTACAAAATATGTATGGTCACAAAACCTTGTGTAAAGGCTAAAGGCTACTCAGCACTAGTGTATAGTGATCATCTGAATACTCTAAAACTTTATAAATCTATAACAAAAGTAAGTATTTGAAATTGATATAATTCAATACCTTAGACTTAGTCAAGTTGATATCTTCATAGTATTCTTTATGTTATACATATGAATATAAGAAATGCAACAGGTTACAATAATAGCACTAGAGTTTAGTTTAGGATCTATTTTTAGATAGATTATGCTTACATGTTGTTATTTCTAAGGTAGGATTGTAACCTCCTAATGTCAAGTTAACATTTCAATACTTCAATATTATACAATTACTTCAGTTCACAAATAGCATAAAGAATGAATGATGATAAAACTGAAACATCTCACCCAGAGAATACTCCAAGTTAACTCTAAGACATCGAAGACAAACTGAAGTGAAATAGGAGTTCTTCTTTCACACTTTAAAAACATTATTACTTTACATTCGATCTACGAAAAAGAGGTACAATGCTTTAGGAAAATAGCTATGTAAGCCTCAGGGTACCCATAGGACCCCCTTCACCATCAAAAAGAAGAACAAATAGTTAGCATAGTTAAACAATAGAAAGTAATTATTTGAATCATCGATATCAACTCATCAGTAAACTAGGTTGCACAACTGAAGAAAGAAACATCCAATAGCATCATAATGTAGACGTAATTATATTCCTTACACATCGTAAAGCAAAATTATATGCATGATCATGATGACATTTTATTCCAACATGTCTTTAATTTAATAAACTAGCATTTTATATATTTTCACATAGCTAAGTACAATAATAAATGTCACGAAGAAAATTTTTAAATTTTGTGAATTTTTGGGATGTTACATCTAATGATTTCTGGTTTTTTGTAATGGTTTTCTATTGTCTAATTTTTACAGTATCCCCCAGCTCTGAATATATGATAGTGTTTTATGACTTTGTGAAGTCTAGTTTAGGAGCAATTTTGTGTAATTTTTCAAAAGCAGATGTAAACCAGAAATCTTTCTGGGTAGTAAGATAAACCATCTATTTCAGCAATGTTTTTCTTATGTCTCTTCCTTCTTGGACAGTTTCTAAGGAGATACAATCTCCATAGATTAGGAAGGTTTCATGATAGTTACAGACTTGTAAAGGATGAGCAAGGAGTCATGGATGCAATCCAAGAAGAACTTTATCAATTTGCATACTTCAAATAAATACCAACAAGGGAGGGCCGAATTGGCTCAAATTTGAGGTATTTTTCAATTGATGGATATTTGTACAAGAAAAATCCCTAAACATTGCCATCGATCTCAAGAGGAGAGGAGAAGAGATTGAGGACTCACATTTTTTGGAGGCATCTTCCTTTGTGCTCCCTGCTCTCTAGTTTACTCCATGGGGGTTTGTGTCACCTTGCTCTCATGAGGTATGAAGTAAGTGAGGTAAGTGCGGAGCATGGGAGGAGTATTGTTAAGGTAAGTGAGTTTAATTTGTTTTTTATTTTTAATTTTAATATATAAAATATTTAATTTCATTCACACACACACAAATTTAATTTTGTGTTTATTCATATATATTTATTTAATTTGTGTCTTTCAAAATTAAATAAATATATATGAATAAACAAAAAATTAATTTTTTGTTTATTCACACACACACACACATACTAAAAAATAAAATTTAATTTAAAAATAAAAATAAAATGTAAATTAAACATTTAATGATGATATCAGTGATGATGGTGATGATGACGTTAGTGACAATGACAATGTTAGTGATGTTGATTGTTAACACCAAAAAGTGACCATCCATCATCAAACATACACTATAGCTATGTTTAGACCCTTAACATGAAAATTAATGCAAAAAAACCAAAATGTATGATATCCTAAGTCCTAAAACCCACTTTGGACAACCTCCCCAAAAAATAGGAAACCTCCACCAAAATAGGGAGTTCCACCAAAAGTGGAGGATATCCACACAAAATCAAAACTCCCACCCACATTAGAATTTTACCGGTGGTGAAAGAAAAAAACCACCATGGTTTAGGGTTCTCAAAAATCCCTAAACCACACCTACATATATTGGGAGATTTTATGCTCATTCATATATGCGAATCATTTTTGCAAGCCTCCAGCCCTTTAAAGCTACCCTCTACAAATTATCTTGTGTGAAGGTTGAACGTCGCTTAGTTCCCTTCAATCCTATCTAGTTGATACTTTTCCCATTCATCCCCTGTGGTGGCTTGTTGGAGAAGAGTTATTCAGAGAACCAGAGAGCTGCACCAACTTTAAGTGGATGTATGGGCCCTTTTCCCATTGAGGTAATCCAAAACTATTGTAAAATCCAAAACTATTGTAAAGCTTATTTTGTGGAAATATAAAAAAATATATATATATGTTACCTTTGTGCATGAAAGAAAAACTATGTATGTGTTTGGGCTTTCACTACGGTAAATGTTTTTCTAAATTAAATAGTTACTTGTTACTTTTCACTATTAATGTGTGTGAATTTACAAATTGATGTTCGCATTTTCAGTTTCCTTCTTTATTTACGGCTCATAAGCCATCCAACTTGGGTTTATACTTCGCTTTGCATAGTATGGTTTGCATATTTACTATTTTTTACTAATTGTTACACCATTTCACACATAGAACCGTAAGAGATATTCTCTTACGGGATCTCTACATTGCCCCCCTCAAGCCAATAGATCATCCATATTTTCCTGTTGGAGTGCGAAAGAAACAACAACATTAACGATGACCATGATTATTTTGAATACTACATGAGGATGGAAGAGGCTTGTGGAAGAGTTGTACCGCATTCTCTTCTAAGAATTGACACTTTGTATATTTTGGTGGCTAGATCCTAGCATGTGACCTACATCCAACAGTTCCTAGCATGTGACCTACATCCAACAGTTCCTAGCATGTGACCTAGCATGTGACCTATTCATGTGACCTACATCCAACAGTTCCTAGCATGTGACCTAGCATGTGACCTACATCCAACAGTTCCTAGCATGTGGCATATTCAACTATAATAGGTTAGTTGTAGGTTGATTCTTTGAAGGACTAATTTAATTTTTTAGATGTGCATCAAGGAAGAAGAAATTTGGTTTAGATTGTTTCTTTGACCATCATGAAAAGAAAGTTGAATAAGGAAGCAAATAAATCATTTTGAGACACAACAAAAGAGAAGAAAGAAACATTAGTTCACTCACAACCCACTCAAATGTTGATTGTTTCTTAAATGATCATTTAAAATTCGTTCTAAGATTTATGCATCATGAGCTAAGCATGTGTCCATGTCTACAATACCATCACTATTTCACCATAAATGTTAGTGTATTTTTTTTAAGGTTGTGCTTAAGTAAAAAAATTATAAGAGATTGATTCAAAAATTTAGTAAACTTTGTAGTTGTCAAATTTAATGTTTTCTCTTATTTATCCTTATGATGTGTTCGAGGGGTGAAAATGAAAATAATATTGGGTTTGTGGTGAGCCACTTCTAGTTCAATTACTATTGTTTCCTTCATGTGCACCATGATTTCTCTATCAATTTCAAATATTTTATAAATTATTGTAATAGGAGTTAAAAATCAAGAAATGAAAATCTTATTTTCTCCTTCAACCAATCAAGTGATAAAATTATATGAGTTCAAATGAGTTCCATAAATATTAGCTATCATTAATCATGCTATATATAATGGTGTTATATTTTAGCAAACATAAATGTGCATTAATACCGCATGTCATACCAAACAATTAATGAACTACAATTCCTTCCTTTTTCTTCCCATAGTGACATCAATACAAATATCATGCACTTGTCATCATAAGTGAGAATATTATTTACTCCTATTAATGAATAACTCATCCCTATGATTCATATTGTGCTTACTATTGATACAAATATGTTCTTGGAAATGTTTTGGACATTGAATCATATATATCATTTGTTATGAATATAAAATATGCAAATAATAATAAATAATAATTAAATTGTTGATTGATAATAAATAAAAAAAGTAATCATTATTAAAAGTTGCAACTCCTTATGAAGAGTTACTATGTCCCCTTTCAGCATTATATATGAGGACTCTCCTATTTGTAATCATATCATATCTCTTATTCATTTTATACATTTTATTGTATATTTATCCTTTATGGATTATTTATCATATTTACATTGGATGTTTCCTTGAGTAATGAACTTTGTTCATTTCATCATTTCACATGCCATAAATATGTAATTGTTTGAAATCTACTTCACCTAGAATTGCTAATAAATCCTACACTGTTTCCATGTATACATTGTCACCCATAAATATATCATGATATTTGAGTTGGTCACAAAATAAAATCAATGGTATGATGATATGCTATGTTTATATGAAACCCCCAAACAATCATAATGAGATTAATGGGGATTTAGAGTATGACATGGAAATAACTTCAAGACTACTCATTGA
This sequence comes from Larix kaempferi, assembly GCA_027924585.1. NCBI lineage: Eukaryota > Viridiplantae > Streptophyta > Pinopsida > Pinales > Pinaceae > Larix > Larix kaempferi. The sequence goes on from BSBM01001711.1 coordinate 212,306, forward strand.
AATACCACATATGAATGTATAAAAAGACCTAAATTATGTCCAAAAACACTAGAATGACCAATTGCATATCTGTTACCATGAAAGGAGAAAGTTTCTCCAACTTTAGGAAATTGTTTAGGACTAGGCCAAGAAAAAAATATAGAATAGTTAAATGGCATCTTATACAAGGCTTATAAATAAGGAGGTAAGGGAAATTCTAAAGTGTCTTCCTTAGCATCATACTTTGAAACACCAAAATTGCTCCTTTTTTTAGCAAATTCTTCATTGTTGTTCCCATTGTCTTAAATCCCCTAGTTTCAATAGGTTCAAAAAATGAATCTTCATTATATGAAGACTTATCACATGATGGAAAGATGATAGGGAGTCAAGTTGGGTTGCTATTGGCTTGGTTTTCCAACCAAGCTTTGTGCAATGGGGACCTATCAACAAGTGATAGCAGTTTCAAATATTGAAAGCAAAAAACAATTATAAATTTGAATCTAACATGTGCATATAACAATAAACTTGAAAAGATTTAAGAACAAGAACAAGAAATAAAATCAAAAATATATTTTGTATTATGATACCTCAAATGGTGAGGATGTTGTGGTGTTGAGCAGCTCCAAGGGTGAGATGCTCCAGGCTCCAATGGTCTCTTCTCCAAGATTGCTACAATGGTCAAGAACTCATGAGAGATTTTGACAGCATGAGGATAGGATGATGGATGGATGGAAAGTGAGGAGCCCCTACCACCTTTTTATAGTTTTTGGTGGTGGGGAATACCATTATGGTTTTGAGGAAACCAATGGTATTGACCAACATGGTTTAGGTACCTTTTCCCTCCTTTTTCCTTTTTTGAATATTTTGAATATTTTTATTCCCTTTTTAATACTTTTGGGAATTCTGGACCCTTTTTGAGTGTTTTTTATGCTTTTTGAGGAAAAATATTCATTTTGAGGGGAAAAAGGGGTGTGTTATGGTATTTTGGTGACCTTTTGGTGGCTTTAGAGGCTCAAATGGTGGAAAAGTGGACAAATGGGTCATGTGAATAAGGAAATGAGCTAGTGAGCACTTTTTAGGTGTTAACAAATTGCCCCCTGATGTGTGAGGGCAAGAGCTCATCGTATGGCCGATAGACATCATAGTTCTTTTGTCTTTTTCCTGGGTTTTGGGGAAGAGAAGAGACCGGTTGGAGACTGGATCAACGGCCCTTGGAAGCTACAAAAACAACAAATATTACATGGCCTCAATATGAATGAGGAATAATCTCTGATAATGGACGAGGCGGGCATACCCATGATCGTATCAAGACATAACAATTAGTCCCAAGAAGGGGGACCTAAATAAGACATAAAAAATCTGTTGGTACATCATAATGGTCCAAAGGGGACACTATTTTGGGATGTACTCATGATCATAACATGACTAATCTCAATAACTGATACACTGGAATAAAGCGACAACCGTTCTGAATAAGGTCTCAGAAGGGTTGATTAAATGCTGAAACTGAAGGTGTCCAATATCTGTAGGGACTCAATGACTGTGAGTCATCTCTGAGAAGTACATGTAACTGTATACTCGAGGGAGTATAAAACTAGGGTACATCGAAATACTATCGCCATGTGAAACTCGGATATCTATAGAAAAAATGTAACTGGTTGTTTCCATAGGTAGACTCTCAAATATGGAAGAATCAGGTGGTATCCGGGGTCTTCAACAAATAACTGAATGGACCAATACCCTGTGTGAGTCTCAATGATGCGATCAAGGTGTTGACATCGAGCATGTGAGAAACAACCATTTGGAGAGGCACTAAGGACTCTTCTCGAAATGATTCGTAGGCACTCATCATAAATGGTGATGAGTCTAAGACACAGGGACCTCTAGGTCTATCCTCTGGAATAAATTTGGTTGTCGTCGACAAAGGGAGACCAACAACTAACAAGGCAATGATGTTTCCTTGATAGGAGCACGAGGTGTAGAGCTGAAGTGTTGTAGTACTGATGGTAGGACTGACATACTTGTGGGGATGGGAAGTAATTGGGGTCATAGAGTGGGTAGACTCAAACTTCCTTTGTTCAGAGCATGATGACATGGTTGACCTGGCAGCGTAGGGAACTGACTTGTAGGTGCGGGGACCATAGCTTTTAAGGAATGAAGGGTATGTATTAACTCTGGGGGGGGGGGACGCGCTGATGGGTGCTATCGAGGGATTCTCAGGGTGACATACTGCAGAATACTCTGAACAAAGGTGACCAAAATGGGGAAGTTGCCATATGAGTAGACATGATTTGTTGTAGTGCTGAGAAGCACCATTGGGTCCTTCTTCGTAGTTTTAATGAGCTCCAAGAAGGGATAAAAGTGTGCTTTGAAATGGTACTGTCCTGTGGATTTTGTGAGCCCAGGACTGTTCGTGCTCATGGGTGCTTTCATTTTTAAGGAGTCTGAAAATGATAAGAAGACTCTGCAGTGGTTGTGAGTACCATCCTGTGGGTTTTTACGAGCCCAGGATGGTGATTGCTCGTGGTTGCTTTCATGTTTAGAGAGTCTGAAAGCGGTAAGTGGACTCCATTGGTTTTCTTTTTCGTAAGTTAGTCTCCAAGGCCCGAAAAAGCATAAAATGATACAAATGGAGAACTCTTCTAGCCGATGTGACTAGAGTATTCCTTTTTGGTAATTAGTCTACAAGGTCCGGAAAAGGGGTAAACTTATACTAGGTAGACGCCCTTTCAGATACGTTTAGCGAGCATGAAAGGAAGCAAGGTTTCTCGGCGATCTTTTCATTGTTTTAGGAGTCAGAAAAGAGCTTAACAGAAACTCCCTAAGTGCCTTTTTCGTAAAAGGGATTGCTCAGCCCGAAAAAGGGGTAAAACTATATCGAACGAAAAGGGATTTATGAGAGCGAGAAAAGGTCTCAAGCATCGTCATGAGTGCGGAATACTGAATCTGGTGACATAAAGATTGTCAAAAAGGGGCAACGACCAATGTGGCACGCAAACGGAGGTGATGAGTGGCATTTTGAAAAAATGCCCCAAAATTATGGGGTGAGAGTGAGAAATGACCTCAAGCATCATCACGAGCGTGAAAAACTAAATCCGGCGATATAAGACTCGTAAAAAATGGAGAACGACCAATGTGGCACGCAAACCGAGGTGACGAGGGGGCATGAAAAAAATGCCCAAAAAATCTGGAGGTGAGAGTGAGAAATGATCTCAAGCATCATCACGAGCGTGGAAAATTGAATTCGGCAATATAAGGCTTGTTAAAAACAGACGACGAACGATGTGGCATGCAAACCAAGGCGATAAGTGGCATTTTGAAAAAATGCCCAAAAATTATGGGTGTGAGAGCGATAAATGGTCTCAAGCATCATCATGGGCATGGAAATATGAATCCTGCGGTGCAAATGGTGTGAAAAACGGAGGTCACAAGGACTCCGGAATGGTCAAAGGAAATAACTAGGTTAAAAAATGGCTACAAGTGAAGGTGACCCCACCAAGCCAAGGATGTAGTGGTGGGGGGAAATGATGACCCACGGGGGTGAAATACTATGTGTATCAAATCAACTCAAATATACAAGTGACACGTGACCTCAAAAAATGGTTGAGATCACACATGTGAAAAAGTCAGCAGGGTTAACGACCTGCCCCCATGCTATGTGCATGGGGTTTGTGATTGTGGATCACATATGTGTTGGTTTGAACGATGGGCTCATTGAGGTGTTGAGATAGAGGTGATGGGGTAGGGTCAAAATGATTGATCATGCCCCCTATCCCAGGTTCGAGGTAATCTATTATGTCCCCGAACTCAGAGGTGTCAAGGCGGTGCAGATGCTGTCTTAGAGAGGGATCAAGAGGGCATTGACCAACTACTCGAGGGGGGGTGTACCATGAGGCTGTGGGCCGTGGTGGCATACTGAAGTGATGATATCATGATGGGGGATTCCCCTTGTGGGGTTGATGCCCCCAGTATCTCCGACGAGAATCATGATGATGATGAGTAGGCAAGGTTTTGGGCCTGCCCCCATGTTGTGGGCATGTGGTTTCCTCGTCGATTTGAAAGGGTTGAACATGTGTGTCAAAGGGATCAATGGAAGGGGCCGACCAGACAAATGGGTATCCAGTGGAAATCGTGTAAATGGTGTTATTTTTTTCCGAGGAGGAAGATGGTAGGGGATGAATTTCCTCAATGAGAAGAGGGGATATTTGTAGGTCGATGTTATTCAACTCATACAGTGCTACTCTGTAATCTGGGAGATCGGGGCAGTGATGTGAATAATGGCCGTAGATTCTGCATATTGCACAAGGATGGTTTGTGCGCAATGATTTATCATGAGGTTGAGGAGGTGGCTCAAGTCTAATCACTGGAATTCCGGTGTCGTCATCCAACATATTCATGTGTTCTTGGAGTGCAAGTAATTGTGGACATTGATGAGTGGCATGGCCTACGTCGTCACACAACGAGCACTTAGGGGGAATGTGAATAGTTGGGGGTTTTTTAGCTACTTTGGGGGTTGCTGGGGGGGTGCGAGTTATGGGTCCAGTGTTATAAGTTGGTGGGCCTCTGCCCCCTGTGTTCCGTAATGGAGGTGGGGCATTTCTGGACGTTGATGCCGTAGTCATTATTGGGGGTGGTCTGTTTTGCAGATGAACGACTGGAGGGGGTGGTTGGTGGGTAGTAGGGATAGGTTGTACCGGTTGTAAAATAAGATTCGGAGTCGGTGGGGGGCTCGGTGCAGGTAAGTACCATATAGGTAGCCCTAATGTTAAGCCAGGAAGGTTGAGTGTAGCCATTATTGGCGAACTGACAACTCCGGAAAATGGGAACAAGAACGGGATAGTATGAATTGGCGTTGTGCCAATATGAGTAGGCACTGTGGGTGTTTGTGGTAGTGACGAAGGCTTCTGTGTGGTGTGCGACAGGGTGCACAAATCTGATGTTTTTGTTATCGGTGAAGGTGGTGAGATCGATGGAAATGTGGAATTCATAGGTGACTCGGTGTAGATTCCAGGACCAATTGACGACACAAATGATGTTGGTGTATTTTGAATGGTTTGTTCAATCATTGGTAGCACATTGTGAGGAGCTGCGGGGGCGTTAGGATCATAATATGTGAGTTGATCGATCTTGATAATGCATCCTTCATGTGGGAACATCATGAGGCGAAAAACAGATGACGCCACTGCTTCCATTTTGTACATATAACTACATCCAAGAAGGAGGTTGTAGTCGAGCTGGGCATTGATCACTTCGATGTTGATAAGAACTAATTTGTCGCCTAGTTCTATGGGTACGTTCGCTAAGAGGCCTTGTGGTTGTGCTGAGCATCTGTTGTAAGCTCGTAATGCGATGGTGGATGGTTGTAAAGCGGGGGAGCCAAGCTTCTGCCACACAAGGGTGGACATAACGCAGGTGGAAGCTCCTTCATCGATGATGCATCGATGCAAACAAAGGTTTCGAATGTTTACTGATACTTGGAAAGCCAAATTTGATGGCAATCGAGGTTCGGCTTGGTCTAAGTCGAAATCCATCATGTGTGTGTCATCAGGGTCTACTCCGATGGCGGATAGTAGTAGTTTTCGTTATGCAGGGCATGTTTTCAGTACCTCTAAAGCAGACATAGCAGTGGGGGATTGTGCTAGGTCCTCCACGACGCTATAATTGGATGTTGTGTGAACATTAGGATTGTTGTTAATCCTTCACAAAGGGATGTGAGGGATTTTAGGTCCTCCATCCAACGGCATATTTGGTATGTCTAGTGGTTGATTTGGTGGAAGGGAGGTGGATGCGTCAGTGGGAGGAGTTTCTGGGGGTGGGCCATACTGATTCCTGCGAGTTTGAAGGTTGATGTCATTGGATGACATCATTAGTAAATGGTGTGTGCCTGGATCCGCATGCTGATAATCAATTGCGGCATAGGTGATTTGCTGCTAGAGTGCAGTGGATCCTTGTGGGGGATCCATAGGGCGAGTATTTACTACTCCCTGGTTTGGCAATGGGTTTTGTAATATCATGGGTTGCGATTGATTAAGTGGAGCTGGCTGTCCAGCGTGGCCCTGGCGTTGGGCATCGTCAGCCCAAAGTTTACGTGCTTTCTCTAAATGGGGGTAGTTATGAGTGTAGTGTCCATAGACTCCACATATAGAACATGGATGGTTTGTTCTCAGGTTATTGTTTTTTGGCTACTTGGGATGACGATCAGGATTCTGGTTGGGAGGAGCAACATTGTTATTATTTGGAGGATTGGGAGGTGGTGGACCTTGATTATGTTGTTGGTTTTTGCCGCGGTTATGTCCTCTTCCACGGTTTTGTTGTCCACCCTAGTTGCGTTGGTTGTTTTGATGTTGGGGCTGATTATGTTGTGTGTACACTTGCCCTTGAGTAGTGGGAGGATTTTGGGGTGCCGCAAGTGCGGGAGCAGGTTGCGGTGGATAATAAGTTGGTGGGGCTGGAGGTGGTCCAGTTGCCTATTGGGGTTGTTGGTAACCCTAAGCTATTGGAGGTGTTGGGCTAGGTGTTGTAGCTTGCTGTGGGTAATACATTGGTTTTTCCGGGAAATGAATTGGGTTGTCGATGGCCAGTTGGTTATAGTATGTGGGTGGTACATATGTCGATGGCGCTTTCCCATAGCAATGTTGTGGACAAGAGGGTCCATGAGTGTGATGAGTCTGATTCGTTGGAGTGTACGAAGTTGTCGCTCCAGAATTAGATGTAGCCCTAGAGAGGTCTGGGGTATTTATGGTTCTCACCATGCTAAAAGGTTTAATCTGCGCCGTGAATTGGCCTATAATACCATCAGCGGCATGTGATGCCCCCAAAGCGTCACCGCGTGAAGAATTGCCTCGTGGGGCATCTGGTATGATGGTGTAGAGATAGCCTGATTGGGCATAAATCAGGTCGAATTGCTGAGCTTTTAGGATAGCTTCTTCCTTTGACTGGGGTCATTCGGAAGCTACATCGGGGTAGGAGTGATTTAAGAAACCAGTCCAAAAATATATGGTCATCCAGTTTTATCTTACATAGGCTACGATGCTTGCGCCACTCATGGATATGGTCGGTGATGTGGGTAGCTGTGTTTTGTATGCAAGACAACAATATTTCAACTCCTGCATCATAGCGTATAGGTAGCTGAAAAAACTGAAGGAAAGTGGAGGCGAGAGATGTAAAAGTATGGTGGGTCCCATGTGGTTGTTCGATGTACCACTTGGCTGCAGAGCCAGTGAACATTCGTTGCAATAGTCTCAATCGAATGGAGTCATCCACTATGGAGTTAGATGAACACCATAAGTGAAATGACATTATGTGGTTTTGGGGATCCTCCCCAAGTTTTCCTTCAAACTTGGGGATGTTCGAGGGGAGCTTTGTAGGCATGGGTGGCCATGTAGGGTTGTGCCTGATAGGGTCGTTGGTGAGCCTGGCTAGGTCTGGTAAGTTCAGACTAGCCATGTAAGGTAAACTAGCCGATGGGTGTGGCATAGTGATTGGGACATAACTATTGATGGTGGCATTATGTAGTGGTCCAGTAGCCCCTAAGGGTATGCTAGGTATTGAAGGTATGTGTCCTCCAACTGTTATGGTTTGGTATGGGCCAGCGTTTCCAAGTGCAACATGGGTTACACCGGGGTTAGGAATAGCGCCAGGAATTCCAGGGATCTGGGTTGTGGTAATAACAGGTGGTGTGATTCCTATGTTTGGCATACCCATAATAGGAGGTAGTCCTGTGTTGGGCATACCTAAAGGTGGAGTGTCCCCCATATTAGGCATGCCTAGAGGGGTTGTTGTTACCATGGATGGCACAGTAGTAGAAGGGTTTGTGGATGTATCTCCAATAGTACTGGTAAAAAGTGGGTCGTATTGTGGTCCAGCCATGAGGTTGGTTGGTGAAATTTCAGTAGGGTTTTCGAATTCAGCCTCAGAATCAGATGTGAAGTGAGGCGTGTCAAAATTGGATGACTGAATGTTTGGCCGATGACATGTCGATTCAAGGGATAAGGCTCTACATCGGTGACGTGTAGAGCCAAGTAGACTGAACTGAGGGGGTTCACCTTGAAGACGACGAGATGTCTTAAATTCTCAATGGTGAGAAATATTTTTTAAAAATTTTAGTGTAAGGTGGTGATGTAAAATACTCGAAACCCTAATGTAACAATGAGTGCAAAAGGGGAGTGAGAAAAAATAAAGGCTCTCAGGCCAACAATCAACCTCAAAAAGAACTTATTATAGTAGCTGTGCTATAATAAGTGGAGGGATGCAACAAAATTGGTCAGAATACCAAAAGTCAAACAATTTCTAGAAAAAGAGGTGTTACTAGACCAAAGGTGGGTAATGTATCATGCAAACACCTAACTAGAAGTATTGTGAGTCAACAAACGATATCCTCTGCAAGGTGATGAAATCCAAGTCAGACAATATAGAGTGTTGAATAAATGGCTAGATATCCCCCTACCGAGAGGGACACCAGGTAGACAATCCTAAAGAGTGGCAACTAAGATACCCCGTTCATGACAGGTTCGATTGGGTGAATTTGCAGTTTGGTTCTATCGTCGCTGTACATCCTCTTGGGTGTATATCGAGAACTTCGAAAGGTATCCTTCGGTTACTGAATGGATTGCGGTATTCCACTTAGACTTCCGGAACCAGTCTGGCTACTTCAACCCTCCTAAGGGAGAGGCCTTCCCAATAAATTGGTTGATAACCGTGTCAAAATTATAAGGGATTTTGGTACCATAGAGGACAACCACTATGTCTCAAATGTAATAATTGAGGGGTGTTATTAGAACACCTATCCCCTCAATTCTACCTAACTACAAAATTCTTTTAAGTGCTCCCCAAGTGGGGTTAAAAGTTTGTTGAGTTTAAGGTAAATTTTAAGGCTCAGTTTAAATTATGTGGAAGAGTGGGTGCAAGTGTGGTATTTAAACTGAAATTGATTTGCCTCGCTTCGGCGATTGATTACAAATGAAAGAAAAGATGCTTCCAGTTTTGCAAAAAATAAAGGCGTTTTTGAAATGTAAATGCTTGAAAAAACTATTCAAAAATAATGGATTTTTGAAATAATTTAAAGGGAAGCAAATAACGTAAATATTTCAAGAAATAAATGGATCTCTTAAAAGTTGCTTGGGAAAAGTATTGAGCAAATAAACAGTAAAACCTTGATCTAAATAAAATGCAGAAAAACCTCTCTTTCAATTACTGAAAATTTTTAAAAAGACTTTTAATGGAGCATTCTAAATAGTAAACGATTTAACATGGCTATTAAAATGCAGAAAAATTAATGCTATAAAATATGCTAAATGGGCAGAAAATACAGCAAAAAATAATTTTCAAAAAACTGGCCGAATTAAAAAAACTGCATCGCGGGTTTCGGGAAAACAGCCGCGATGGGCAGCGCGGGTTTCGGCTGCAAAGCCGTGATGTGCAGCGCAGATTTTGGCCGCGCAGTCGCGATGGGCAGCATGGGTTTTGACCGCGATGTGCAGCGCAGGTTTTGGTCACATAGTCGCGATGTGCAGCACGGAAAATGGCCGCGAAGCCGCGATGTGCAGCGCGTAAAATGGCCGCGAAGCCGTAGCGCGCCCTGCGGAAAGAAGTCGTGAGGTCACGATGAGCTGCGCGACTGTGGGGAAAAAAACCGCGAGGCGAAAGACGAAAAACGGATGCCGAAAAACGAACCCAAAAATGGAAATTTCAGGCAGTTAATGGCAATAGAAAGGGCCAAGATCTAGAACAGCAATGGATCTGCTGTCTAGGATGGCAGATCTATGAATTAAAATGATTAAAACTAACAAAAATTAAGATCTAAAGCAAAAAACTGAGATCTAAGAATTCGAAGCCAGTGGAGTCGCCAAAAACTGTTGGCTTGGTTTTGCAACCAAGCTTTGTGCAATGGGCACCTATCAACAAGTGATAGCAGTTTCAAATATTGAAAGCAAAAAATAATTATAAATCTAAATCTAACATGTGCATATAACAATAAACTTGAAAAGATTTAAGAACAAGAACAAGAAATAAAATCAAAAATATCTTTTGTATTATGATACCTCAAATGGTGAGGATGTTGTGGTGTTGAGCAGCTCCAAGGGTGAGATGCTCCAGGCTCCAATGGTCTCTTCTCCAAGATTGCTACAATGGTCAAGAACTCATGAGAGATTTTGACAGCATGAGGATAGGATGATGGATGGATGGAAAGTGAGGAGCCCCTACCACCTTTTTATAGTTTTTGGTTGTGGGGAATACCATTATGGTTTTAAGAAAACCAATGGTATTGACCAACATGGTTTAGGTACCTTTTCCCTCCTTTTTCCTTTTTTGAATATTTTGAATATTTTTATTCCCTTTTTAATATTTTTGGGAATTCTGGACCCTTTTTGAGGGTTTTTTATGCTTTTTGAGGAAAAATATTCATTTTGAGGGGAAAAAGGGGTGTATTATGGTCTTTTGGTGACCTTTTGGTGGCTTTAGAGGCTCAAATGGTGGAAAAGTGGACAAATGGGTCATGTGAATAAGGAAATGAGCTAGTGAGCACTTTTTAGGTGTTAACAGTTGCTACACTAGTAATGACATATTTTTAGACTTGATAAGAAAATTCCCAAATTCATGTTTTTTCCTTGTAAGTTAAACTTCACATATTGTGTTAGGAATAACTCTAGGGGGGGTAAATACATCAACATATATAGTTTATATCAAACACAATGGTCTAGCACTTATCAATTAAATATTTTCATTAGGTATAATGATATACACCAATGTAGATAACTAGTGATGATGTAGACCATTGTATATAACTCTATAGAGTTCAATATTTTATCAATTTGGACCCATTATGCCTTCTAATTGTATGAATTTAACATTGAGACTTTTTCAATGGCTTATCTGGAATAGAAATATATTAAAGCGGTATTTAGTTTGCTTGTGCTTGTTTGAAAGAAATGTAGTTAATCTCTCAATTGATATCCATTGACATGTTTGAATTTGTAAACTTTGATATGGTGACAAATATTGGTTTAACATTGAAGTAATTCTTCATCAAATTAGATCTTATACAATTGATAAAAAACTATTAGTTGACCATAGTTGATGATTTTTCTCCATATTAAATTTACATTAACCTACCAATACATAATGTGATCACTGTATACCTTTGCGGAGTTTGATGACCATGGTGGACCACAATCAACTATATTTCCTTGTATTAAATGCAATGAAGCACCAACCTCTAACCCACTCAACTACAAACCTAATTCCCACTTTCCCACTACCTTGTTGACCAAGAAACTCAATAATCCCATTATGCACAAACCTATCGCCCCAATAAACTCATTAACACGCCAATCCTCCACCCACAGTGATCATGTTGGGGAAAATTGACTCCCTCCCAAAACTTGATTTAAATCCTAATTTATTTTGTGGGAGGGGTCCCACTAGGAATAAAATGGAACATATAGGTATAATCGAAACCAATAATATTAAAATGTTTGCGCATATGTTCACAAGGATTCTGGATTAGCATAAACCTATCAAAATTTGAAACTAGGTTCAAATAGTGACAAGATGCTTCACATTAAAAGGGACATCAAAATCCTCAACTCTTTGTTCTTTTTAAATATGTATATAGAGAAACAATCAAAGTATGATTTGCATCCATTCATTTTTCATCCCTCTAAGTCTTTTTCACTATCCATCTAATTCATTCAAATGAGTATTTTGTTGTTTGTTACACAATTAGAGAAAGAGAATTTTGTTCAAAGGGGGGTTTTATAAATTTTAATTGGTAATAAGCTTTGAGTAACATTTGATCTTACAAATGCATAAAAGAGAATATCTTCTTCAAATTTAAGGATTTGAAAATTGTCATGGATTAGGGAAAAGGGTCATAGAAAAGGCTCCATCGCTGGCTCCACAAGTAAGCCATTCCCATGTTTTTGCAAAGCTTATTTTGTATTCCATTGAATATGATTCTCAAATATATGAGATACATTCATGAATTTTGTAATGTCTTAGGTGTGTTGAAAATACTTATTGAATTTCCTCCCTACATGTGAAAAATTGAAGAAAGAGTCCTTAGATATTTGCAAGCCCAAATTACTCTCTTAGGAAACCTCTCCCTCAGAGATTTTACCGAGTTGAACCTCCAATCTTACCTCAAATCCCCCCTCCTATAGGACATTAAATATCTCCACCCATGCAATGTATGGAAGGTTAGGAACCCTCTTTGTAGACGCCTGCTTATGGAATTGTTGTCCCTTATGGAGACGACTACTACATGGAATAACTCCTTGTCATCCCTTGTGTCTCATGTAGTATTGTATTGCAGTTGTCTTGTGATTATTCAGGAAGCTTCCTTGTATATCCTTGGGGTGGAATTCTTATCAAGAAAAGATATTTATCCTAGAGGATTGAACCTTCTAGCTAGACTATTGGTATGAAATTCCTTCCTCATAAGCTAGCCAAGATATTTGTTTTAGAATTATCTTCCAAGTATATTTAAATTTTTATGGCATTTTATTGCAGATTTTAAGCCATTGTAAGAGCTAGTCTCTTAAAAGCTTGATTTTGATATTAGTTTATTCTTGTGCAAGAGTTTCTTTTGCATGCTCACTATGAACAATTTATTTTAAACCAAGATCTAAGACAAAACTTCAATAAAAATATATAATAACTCTAGCAACCTCACTATTTTGAGTATTCTTATTTCATATCTAAATTTATTTGCATTGTGAATGGTGAGTGATAAACTGAAACCTCATTCCCCCATTAAATTTGATCATAACCTTTGTTCAGCTGCTAAAGCAAATTGGTTGTCTTGGAAATTTCTCACTTGACATGTTTTAAATTGATTTTAATATCTTAACAATTGTAATATTGCAATTTGGGAACAAGAAAAAATAATAGAACTCAAGCGTCCTCCTCATAGGGGTTGTTTCTACTTTCAACTAATTGGTTGTGTGCCTTCTCTAAGATCAAATCGACACCCCTCTCTATGAATATTTTGTTACGAATTTGTGGAGAGTAATCACAAATTTTGGATTATTTACAATGCTTGGTGTTCTTCCTAGCCCAACACCCTCTTCCAAGGAGTTAGATTGACAAAAATATTGAGATATCATTGTAATTTTGATCCCTCATATAAAATAGGAACTTCTTGAATATCTAGTTCATTCTTAAATATAAATTTTTAATATAATAATTTGAATGTTTAAAATTGCCTTCATAAACAAAGTGAGTTAATTAACCCCTACATTTCACTAGACTTCAACGCTTTGGCTCATTTCCTCTTTAGAAATTGAATTTGGTTCCCTCTTTTTTTAGCTATATTTTGATGAAAGGCGGGTTAAATTGCAGCAAATATTTTATTGGTACATCAAACTTACGTTAATATTCACAAGGGTTTGATCAAAAGAGAATTAATTGAGTACTTGGTCGTCAATCTCATAATCATTTTAAGCATCAATGTTTTGGATCCTTGTTGATATATATATCCTATTATATTTATGCAAAGGTGAGATTCAATCAAATATTTTATTTTAACAAGTTGATCATCAGAGGATTCCAAAATAAGCCTAACATTTTATTTTTATATTTGGTTTACATTTCAAATCGTTATTTTTTATTTGAGTATATGTTTCCTTGAGGTTGATCTATTATTCATAACAAGTATTCTAACATTTTTATGGTTGAGATGTCTTATTGTGGTGAAGCATGCATTGCTTGAAGAGAGCGAATCCATTGGTTGACAACAAGATATTGGGCATTTTTCTATTTGTCAAAACCCCTTAACCATTGTTGAGATCTAAAGCATCTTTATCTATAAGATATTTTCATTGAGGCTGTTTTTATTTTAGATCTCAGAGGCCTGTAATTTTGGTATCAAGGATCATTAGTGCTTGAAGAATATCTTTGGATAGAGTATCAGTTAACATTTGGATTTATCTCTCATAACAAGTAATCGATTCATCATTTTATTGTATCACCAAACACAATTGATCTATAGTGATTCTTATCATTGATATTGTGTTTTGTTTGGGTTTATTTTTTCCACTTTGGCTAGATCTCCTTGTGAAATATGTTAACACCAAAAAAATGATCACCAGCTCATCCCTTTGGGAATACACCTCTGTTGACCAAATTTCCTACCAACCTAGCGTCCAAAAACCCCAAAAAACCCAAATTCCCCTCAAAAACATACCAAAACCCCAAAAGAGGGTCAAAAATAAAAATATTGGGGAATAAAACTCAAAAGAAAATATATATATAAAAAAATAGGGCAAAACCCCTAAAAGAGCCCTAAAACCCTAATCAAAATTTATAAAAGGGGTGGAGGCCCCCCATTTCACATCATCCCTCATTGACTCTACCCTCATGCCGCTGAATTTTTATTAGAGCCTTAAGACATCCATCCTTGACCTTTTGGCCCCCCTTGAAATAAAGATGCTTAGCCACTACTGTAGCACTCCTTTCTTCTCTAGAGATTTGCAGTATTTCTTCATATGTCCTTTCTTTCCATAGTTCCAGCACTCTATTTTTCCCAGTCTAGACTTGGATCTACCCTTTTTAGAGTTGCTGCAATTACCTTGGCTCTTTCCTCTCTCCTTTTGTCTTCCCCTACCCTCCATGGTCAATGCATTACCTGATGTCTCACTTGTGCTTTTTCTTCGCATTTCCTCGCTAAGAATAACACCAATAACATCATCAAATTTCAAGGTGTTTGAATCAGAGACAGAGTTACTTATAGCCATGACCAAGCTATTCCAGCTGTCTGGCAATGAACACAAGATTAGAAGAGCCCTAACCTCATCATCAAATTTCACACTTACAGAACTTAGCTGATTTGTAACCATATTAAACTCATTTAAATGATCAGTAACAGATCCACCTTCAAACATCTTCATATTAAATAAACGCTTCATTAGAAATACCTTGTTGGAGGCCGAGGGTTTTTCATAGAGCTTACCCAATGCACTCATCAAACGCTCCATTGTCGTTTCTTTTGAGATATTGAAAGCCAACGATGAAGCCAGGCTCTGCCGTATTGTTCCCAAATCATTTTTGTCAAGAACCTCCCATTCTTCGTCCTTCATGGCCGTCGCTACTTTTCTCTTCCTCCCAACGACAGGAATAGATCCTTCTGGTACATATAGCCCTCCATTTGCATCTTCCATAACTAGAAGTTTTGGACGTTAAACTTCTCAACCTTAAACTTTCCTTCTTCCGCCATTGCTCCCACTCGAACCAGAAACCCTAGCTTCCTGTGGGTTTATCTGCAAAATAGACCTTCAGATCTGATACCAATTGTTAGAAAAACAGGATCGCAGAGCAATAACAATAAACAGAAATGCAAATATAATCACATATACACATTACAAGAGAGACACCGATATATCATGGTTCACCCCAACTTGGGATACGTCCACACTAAAGTTGCCAGTCCTTATTATTATTTCATCTAGCAAAGTGAAGGGATACAACCTGCAACACAACCGTTGCAGTTCCTCTTCAATGTCTCATAGTCTCTCTTCCTGATCTCAGAGATCTTTACAATGCATAATACCTAATACATCAACCCTAGCCGTATTACAATGTATTTATTTTATAATAGAGATACAATGGGAAAATACCACGGGTTACCCCAAATAATGGGCCCGTAAAACAACCCCAAAAAATTTCCTTCAGCGGCTTCTCCCCCGAATCCCCTTCCTTGGGGGCGCTGCCCCCGGACCCCCCATCCAAGGGTTATAAATCCCAGACCTCGGTGGGGGGAGGCTTCACCCCCCCCACACCCTCCCCGTTGGGGTGAGTGTACATTCCTTTTTACATATCATATAAAGTTGGGGTACAAACACGGCTCAATAATAATATCTCTGAATCTGGAGATCAGGCTCCACAACCAACATGACCAGATTATTTCCTTGCACTATTCCCATCTGCTAAGCAAACTGTTGATATCTTCACCAAGAGTTTCAATGAGAAGACTTTCACTTACCTTAGATCACTCCTTGGGGTGAGTTATGCATGGTGAAGAATGGTACATTTTCTAGATATGTTTCATGTCCATTTTAGAGGAGAAGTTTTATTTCCGATGTGGTTTTCCTCCTTACCTTGGTTACATGGACTAATAAAAATTGTTTTTGTAAGAGGTGACTTGAGCCTTAGTTTCCAAGGCCTCACTTTTTATTATTGACTACATAAGTCTATCTTATAGGGGGTGTTAGAACATTATTAGACCTTAGGACCTTGGTAATACATAAATGTTTTGATTAACTGGTTAAAAATAAGGTTAATGATGACAATCCAAGGTTGTTAGAAGTTAGCTGGGGAAAATCATGACCATTCCACCACTTTTGGGCCAAAATATGGTCAAACTAGCTGTTGGGCGTCCTACTTTTTGCCACCTCCAGCATTTATTATCACCTCTTGATCAAAGGTGCCCTATTTCCCCATTTTAAGGAAACTGTCTTTGACTTAAGGCACCCATGAAATGCATGTGGTCATTTTGACCCTTTCTTGGCTCTTTTGGCCTATCCTTGGCCACCTAACCTCCACCAAATCTTATCTACCACATGTGTGACCCTCATTATGACTTCCCATGCCTATCCAACATTCACATGGACAATTCGTACCCGTTTTGGGTTACTTGGTTTCCTATTGGTCAACCTGGGGGGATTGAGGTCCAATGTGAGCTAGCCACTTGTAGCTGGCTCCAAAGGTAAACAAATTCTCCCTAATGTTATATAAGGGTGTTCACAACTCATTTTTGGGTTGGAAAGTTATAATAAACCTGCTATTTGATCATTTGTGTCTGTTTTTTTATCATTTGTGACTAGTTTTTGATCATCTATGTGTCTAGAATTCTTTTTGCACTATTTGTCTGCATACTTAACCAAATTTCTTGATTGTGAGGTAATCTTTAGCTAGCTGGTCCTATTGTGAGTTAGATTTCACAAAAGAAACCAAATAGTTGCGTGCAAATCTAGTACACACTGGATATTACAATAAATTCATCAAGAACTATACCATTATTACAATATGTATGGATGCAGGAATGCCGACAAGTGTTAGACAACCTTAAGGAGAAATTCGTTACTATGCCAATTTTAATTTTTCCAAACTGGATGCACATGTTCCACGTGCATGTGGATGCATCATTAGTAGAACTAGGTGTAGTGCTATCCCAACCAGGGGAGGGAAACATAGATCATCATGTTTCATTCACCAACAAAAATCTATCCCCAAATAAGAACTATACCACTGTTGAGTGTGTAGGCTTGTCGATGGTGTATGCCTTACATAAATTCCAACACTACCTATTGGAGAATGCTTTCAAGTTCTTTATATATCATTCTTGATGATCCCATAAAATGGCACATTATTTGGCCCATGTTGGATATACCTAAGGAGATAAAAGTTATTAATTTGTGTTATTCATGTTGAACTTATGATAATCTCCATTAAATCCTATGCGTGTTTGTTTAATGAATATATTGAAATTTGATTAGTAGTGATTGCTTAATTTTCTTATTCCTTTAATTTATTTTTTGAGATAATGAGATAATGTTTGTCAAAGTATTATTCATTTGTGATGAATCTGTAGGTGGAGTTTATATAAAAGCCAAGTGAAAGAGATCAAGTCACCAAAATTAGCTCAATCTCCTTCAATCATTTCACTAGTTAAAACTAGATATTGGTGGAGTAATTTAAGGGATTATGTCCCCTCTTCATTCTGATAAACTTTGAGTGAATAAATAAGGACTCATGATCATCCAAATATGAAATCATTAAGTCCAAGTCAAATTCTTAAGAGGGTGAATCAATCCCACAAAATCAGCATGCACATTTCTAGTTAACTGATAGAATTTCCTTAAATCAAGGAGATGATTGAATGGCCAGTTTTCTCAAGAGTTGATTATTCTCATGATCTTCCGCCACATGGAAGAATATCTCAACATCATTCCAAGTCGAAATAATGGAGGCCAAGTTTAATTTATATAGAGGCAATCAATCCCACCAACTTGCATGCAGAGTTCTAGTTAACTGGGACAACTTCCACAAATCAAGCAGTTGATTGCATGGGTAGTTTTGAGTTATTTTTGTATAATTGCAAGTAAATTTGAATGCATGAAATGAATATTCAATTATTATTCTTCTCTTTATCATTTCATTTTCTTCTCTCTTGCTGGTCAAGGCGAATTTGTAAGAGGAAGCTTGATGCAATGTTTTAATGGAAAACTTTTAATAAATAAAAACTAGTTTCAATTTATCTTTGAATTAGTTAGTTTAGCAAGGGTTCCAGGAGATCCCTTCGGTTGGGCCCAATCAAGGGAAATATTGTGTACCCTTGCATAAATTTACTTGCAGTCATGCATTTCATTTTGTAATTTTTAAATTCATATTACAGTGACTATAGAAATTATGCAGTTTCTGGAAGAGACTGTAGAAGTTCTGCATTGAGTAGGCAATTTTCTGTAGGACGTTTTATTTCAGAATTTTCTTTCACACGGTTTTTCTTTCTTTATGATTTTAGGAGTAAATTAGATTTCCTTTGTATTTTACAATAGATTTATTTCATTTTTATTAGATTAACTTACATTTATTTTGTTAATGTAATTTATTTCATACATATGATCTCACTTTCAACACTTGGTGACTGAATGCATATATTATGTATGTTGATGCTAGGGTATATTAGGGATACCTTCAAAAGATTTGTCGAAGGCTAGGTGAAGAGATCCTTAAAACTTGTCTCTGAGACTAATGATAAGGGAATACATGCTTGGTTAAATGATGAGATTCATGTTTTAGGAGTAAATTAGATTTCCTTTATGTTTTAGGATAGATTTATTTCATGTTTATTAGATTAACTTACATTTATGCCATTTATTTTATAACATGGAATATTACCATATGATCTTGGTCAAGCATTGTAGTTCTAATTTTGTTTTATTACTTATTCAGAATATAGTGTAATCGGATACCTAGACTTGGTGTGTGAATGGTAAGGTAGATCGGGGGTTTTCCTCAAAAGGTTTTCCTAAAACTAGGTGAGGAACATTTTGAAACTTGTCCATGAAACCACTAATAAGGGGATATATGCCTACCCAAATGAAGGATCCATGTCCCTTGCATCCTATAGATCATAGATTAAATTTCCCTTTTCTTTTTACCAAACAAATCTTCTTTACTTGTTTTGCTTGATTAGATTAGACTTCATTCCCAATTTAGAGTAGATTTCATTTCGTGTTTGTTAGATTAAATTTATTTTATGTTGTTAGAATAGATTTCACTATTACTCCTATATGAATTATTCCTTTGCAACTGCATATATAGTGCATAGTACCTCTTAATTTTGTACGAACTCCCGGGTTGATAATTTAAGTAATGATCTGAGGGATTCAGTTTTATAGCTGCAATTCATTGGCCCGTCAATTTTGCTTTGACGTATCTACTCAACAAGCCAGTGTTCGGTTGGTGCATATACCCATGGTTTCTATGATTTCAAGAATTTGAGTTTGAGTTCGTGGTCAATCCAATGAAGCATAATGTTATTCTATATCAGATGTCAAGGATTGAATCTAGTGAAGAAGGAGGAAGTTTGGATTACAATCTCCTTGATGCACAGTTGTTCTGCATTGAGGGCATACCAAATAAATTAAATGAAATTACATCATTTTTTCCATTGGTCATGTGATGGAGGATTGCATAGTTGCACAATTCAGATATCTATTAACACGCAATGTCAATTTTTAGTGGATCATAGGACAACTCTATAAGTTGGTAGTTGATGTTATACTCTGCGGTTGTGTGCTAGAACATCAACGACCACTTATATTGTGCGAAGAACATGAACGAATTATAGGAGGATATTATGCATGGAAGGCTATTTCACATAATGTGTTGCACATATAAATATGGTGGCATTCATTGTTCCAAGAAGCCAAGATGTATTGCAAACAATGTGATGTTTTCCAGTAGGTCGGAAAGCCATCGTGCAAGGATGAGATGCCTCTCTTCCTTATCACTACACTTGATCCTTTTGAGAAATGGGAAATTTAATTTGTGGTTCCATGGCCATTAGTGGCCATGGCCTTGCAATCCATCATCCCAAATCTCTTCAGAATATCTACTGTGTACTTCCCTTGACCAAGGAAGATCCCACCTGAATTCTGCCACACCTCCATACCTAGGAAATAATGCATCATTCCCAAATCTTTCATATCGAACTCAACATCAAGCTTCCTCTTAGTATCTGCAATCAATCTGTCATCTCCTGTTACAAATAAGTCATCCACATACAGGAGTAGAATCACAGGATTCCCTTCCTCAACCTTGTAGTAGAGGTTGGAATCCGTTTTACTCTTGGTAAAGCCCAAGCTAGATAGGAAACTGTCCATCCTACCATACCAAGTTCTGGGAGCTTGCTTCAAGCCATACAAGGCTTTCTTCAATCTGCACACATATGACTCCCTATCGTGTATTTCAAAACTGAGTGGCTGCTCCACGTATACTTCCTCTTCAACTACACCATTCAAGGAAGCAGTCTTGACATCCATCTGGTGTATTTTCTATTTCATTGCTGCATCCAGGGCAAGTACTGTTCTGATGGAAGTATACCTGGCTACAGGTGCAAAAGTTTCTTCATAATCTATTCCCTCTTTCTCAGAGAAGCCATGAGCTATGAATCTTACTTTGTATTTCTCTACACTGCGATCTACAGCATGCTTGATTTTGTAGATCCATTTGGAAGTCACAACAGACTTCTCTTTAGGTCTTGGGACAACATCCCAAACATCATTCTTCATTATTGATTGGTATTCCTCAACCATGGCATCCTTCCATTCTTTCTTTTCCGCTACTTCTTCATAACTGGAAGGTTCTTTGTTCATAATGTCACAGAGTAAAGCAACATAGCTGGTATGTGATCTGGTTCTCTTCTTTGCTCTATGTTCTTCTTTTGGAATGCCAAATCTTTCTGCATCTTGAATGAGCTCTCTAGCCCATGCAGGTTTCCTCTTGTGAGAGTTATCCTCACGGGGTGGATCTACAGGTTCTTGTGGATCTTCAAACTCACGAAAAAATTCTGGAATTGCTTCAGCCATGGTAGTGTCTTGAAATCTAGTTTCCTTAGGTTCTTCATAAACTTCGATAGGTGCCTTCCTTGATTTGATGAATGCTGAGTTTTCATTAAATGTTACATCCCTGCTGACATCAATCTTCTTGAACCCTGGAAAGTATATTCTGTAAGCCTTCGAGCTTTCACTATAACCCACAAAGATACCCTTCTTTCCTGAAGGATCTAGTTTGGTCCTCTTTTCCTTTGGGACATGAGTGTATACTGGACAACCAAATATTCTGAGATGGCTGACTTCAGGTTTCTTACCAGAAAAGACCTCTTCTGGTGTCTTGTTGTCCAATATCTTGTGGGGTGTTCTGTTCTGCACATATACAACTGTTCTAGCTGCTTCTGCCCATAGATGCATAGGTAGATCCTGGTCATGCAGCATTTCCCTTGCTGCTTCCATGATTGTTCTATTCTTCCTTTCTGCAACTCCATTTTGTTGAGGATTATAAGGAGCAGTCAACTCCCTCTTAATCCCTGAATCACTGCAAAGCTTCTTGAAGTCACCTGAGGTGAATTCTCCACTATTGTAGGATCTGAATGTTTTGATCTTTTTGTCAGTTTGATTCTCCATCAAGGTTTTGAATTCCTTGAACTTATCAAACACCTCATCTTTGTTTTTCAAGAAGTATACCCAAGTCTTCCTGGAGAAGTCATCAATAAATGAGACATAGTAAACATACCCACTTAGAGAATTGGATGACATAGGACCACATACATCTGAGTGGATGATTTCCAGGATATCTTTTGCCTTGCTTTCACTGCTTGGGAAATCCTTCTTAATATTCTTACCTTTTGCACATCCTTTGCAAACACCTTCATGTTTGGTCTTGATTTCAGGAAGACCCTCTACAGCCTTGCTTGCAATTGGAAGTTCCCTATAGTGCATATGAGCAAGTCTTCTATGCCAAAGTTCACTTGGCTCCATGGATTCATGCACCATGGCATGTTCAGGTTGTCCTTTTAATTTATACAAACCTCCCTCTTGCTCTCCAATCACAACTGCATCATCTATGGTATTTCCCTTTGGCCACATTAGGAATTGGTCATCCACAAATGCAACCCTCATACCTTTTGTATGCAGTGTAGAGATGGAGAGTAAGTTTTTCTTGAGCCCAGGTACATAAAGGACTTATTTCATCTTCAAAGATTTTCCAGAATCTAGGTTGTAGGAGGCTTCACCACTTCCTTTGATGGGATATTGGTAATCATCCCCAAGTTTCACTTTATGGGGTGATTCATGTTCAGAAAAATTTACAAAGGATTCTTTAAACCCAGTCATGTGTTTGGAAGCCCCATTGTCAATTAACCAATCATTACAACCATGGGAGATAGTACATGTGAGAGCAGAGATTAGAACATACTCTTGTTCACTTGATGAGTCATCATTACTATCATCACTTTCTACACTAGCCTTCTTCTTTGGAGGTTCATCATCTTCGGCAGCATGAGCATGGTACCTTCTTTTGTTACCCTTCTTCTTCTTGCTGGAGTTGTTGTTGTTGTGTTTGTCCCTTTTGTTCTTGGGACATTCTGAAGCAATGTTACCCTTCTCATTACAAGTGAAACACCTTAGATATTTCTTGTCTTTTTGAAAATGATGAGAAGATTTCTTCTTGTGATGGGATGGCTCCCTCTTGAACGTGCCCTTCTTAGTGTGAGATCTGCGAGCTTGATATTCATTTCCCATCTTCTCTTCTCTTGCCACAAGCCTTGCTTCTTCTTGAGAACATTCCTCCCATAATCTGCTAAAGGAGATTAACTTCTTTTTGGCACAGATCCCCTAGATAAAAGAGTCCCGTGACCTAGGTAGGCCATTCAAAGTAGTCATAACAATTTCACCATTCTCCACCATTTCAATTTCCTTGATCTAAGAGACCTTGGAAAATAGGATTGAATGGTTTCTCCATTCGACATCTTGACCCCTTTCAATTGATTTTGCAGGGTCATCTTCTGATTTATGTTCTTTCCTTCAAATAGCTTGGTCAAAGAGTCAAACATAGCCTTGGGTGTCTTTAGAGAGGACACATGGGGTATGAGATGGTCTTTGATAGAATTAGCAATGATTCTCTTTGCCTTGACCAAGTTCTTCTTATGCAATACCTTATCCTCTTCATCCTCTACGATAGGGATGTCTTCTTTTATATATGAGTCCAACTCATTCTCTTCCAGGATTAACCCAATCCTATACTTCCAAGCTCGGAAGTTATCAGCCCCTTCAGGCTTATCCTCAAGCTTAGTGTGGTGAGACATCTTAAAGAGTACTTCAAATGAAATAGAAAAGATTTAGGTCTTACCCCTTGAAATGCTGAAAACTGGATCTGGTCCTGGATTAGGGTTTGTCGGAAAAACCCTAAAAATTCAAAATGTGAATTTCAACTTTTTGAAAGGATAAAAAGATGCACCTTGATGAGCTGATCAGCCTGGTGTATTTAGAATTTGAGATCAGCAAAGCTTTACCCTTTATATTTGCCTTTTTGTCCTCCCGGGTTCACAAGGGAGAGCCCTGAATTAGGGTTTGAGTTTCCCGGAGATGTACCCAGCCAAAAATCTCGATCCAAAGCTCTAAACTTCGATTTTTGCAAGGAGCTTCTAGCTATGGCTTCAGATTTCAGAAATTCCTATTTTTGTGGAAACCCTAATTTTTAGGGCCAAATCTGAAAATGCTCAGAATTGAATTCTGATTGGACAGATAGATTCGCCTTGATGAGTAGAGTCAATTTACTATACTGCTTTCCCAAAAACTGTGGAGAGAAATCCAATAAATAAGAAACTCAAGTTTCTGTCACTGCAAAATGTCTTCTTCTCAGGTTAGCTCTGATACCATGTTAAAATTTGAGCATTATTTCACAATACTCTTGGATCTTTACTGAGAGAATAACATATACAATATATCAATGCATAACAATCACAATAAGCATGACAAGCATCACAAGAATCAAAAGCATGAGAGACAAGAGACACAGAGTTTCCATGGGGAAAACCCTAAGGTGAAAAACCCCACAACTTCCTCAGAGATAGAGAGAGCAATGGCTCAACCAAAGTACAACCAAAATACACTTGAGATAGTCTCCTAGAGCAGATGATCCTCCTCCTCACTAGTGCGCCACTTTCTGAGTGAGAGAAGTGTGTCTTTCTGAATGATCCAAATAGAGATCTCCCGATCTCTATTTATACTTAACCTGTTTTCCCAGTGACCTTATGGGGCCAACTTGTCTATCTAGATACATCCACAATATAATATATATTTTAGGGCCGATCCCACACATGGTGGTCTAATAACCCATAGGAAAGTACACACACTTGCGACACTTGTCAATCCACATGACGACACTTCCTTATAGAGGAATAACACATCTCTTATAAGGGTACAATAAATATATATGAAATACATTCCGAAGTTACATATACATCAACAACATACGGTAGGGGTAGGGGATGAGGTGTGGTTGGTAGGGGGTAGGGAGAGAGAGAGTGGTGGGTAATAAATAGTGGATGAAGAGCTTGGGGTTTGGAGAGAGAGAGATTGGGGGGTTATGGATTTGGGAGGGAATTGAAAGAGAAGGGGGGGGCATAGGGGGGAATAAAGAGGGAGAGGTGGTCAGGGAGGTAGGGTAGATAGCGAGAGAGAGAGATAATGGTAGGTATAGATGGGATATAGAGAGAGACAGGTGTGATTTGAGGTAGAGGGGTGGAGGGGGTTTGTGGGGGAGAAAGTATATAAATCAAGGGATTTAATGGTTTGGGGAGAAAAGAAATTAGAGAGAATAGGGGGGGTTATAGAGAGAGAGAGAGATGGGAGGGTGGTTAGTGGTAGGAGGGGGATTATAAGAGACAAATATAGATGTGTGGAAAGGGTTAGACAAAGGGAGAGAGGGGTGGTTGTTAGTGACAGGAGTAGGAGAGAGAAGGGCGTTACGTAAAGAGGGGTTTAGGTCTAGAGGGAGAAAGTGAGGGTCATTAGAGGAAATTTGAGGTCTAAAATGGGCCTCCTAAGGAAAATAATAAAATAATAGTTGAAATAAAGAAATAATAGTTAAAATAATAAAATAATATTTATTAATTTTGGAGGAATAAATAAAGAAAACTACTTTTTTGTTTGTATTTTCAACATATCTCCTTGTGTTTTTACTCAAATTTTGAGCGGAAGCACTTGCTGGATGCGGAATTAAATTCCGCATCCAACAAGTACCCACACTGCATACTTTTGACAGACCCTGTTGCCCCAAATAATAGAAATACTTGAAAATGCGGAGGAGCTGCGTTGGAAAGATTGAAACTCTCGATGTTTCGACCCCTACTTTGGGATCATCATCTGGAGACTATGAAGCCTGGGGGAAATGAATAAGATGCTCGACATATATATATAGCTGGGTAATTTTTTTATGTTAGGTAAATTTTTATTTGAGAGGTCGGTTTTGGTTTTTTATAAGAATTTTAGGTTTAGGTTTATAATTTAATTAATTTTCATTTGTAACCTTATCCTTAGTAAAGAATTACATAATTATTATTATTAGTTTTAATTATTAGGTTAATATATTATGTGATGTAAGTAAATTAGATTTATTTTGATTTTAAAATTTTTATAACCATGGCTTTGATTTAATTT
Source organism: Larix kaempferi (assembly GCA_027924585.1). Classification (NCBI taxonomy): domain Eukaryota; kingdom Viridiplantae; phylum Streptophyta; class Pinopsida; order Pinales; family Pinaceae; genus Larix; species Larix kaempferi. Next base: position 238,003 of record BSBM01001711.1, read on the forward strand.
AATTATATTATTAGTTAAGTATTTGGATCATAATAGTTCAGGTTTAATTTTTCATTATTACTTAACGAAAATTAAACCTGAACTATTAGGATCCAAATACTTAACTAATAATATAATTAAATTAAATCAAAGCCATGGTTATAAAAATTTGAAAAACAAAATAAATCTAACTAACTTACATCACATAATATATTAACCTAATAATTAAAACTAGTAATAATAATTATGTAATTATTTACTAAGGATAAGGTTACAAATGAAAATTAATTAAATTATAAACCAAAACCTAAAATTGTTATAAAAAAACAAAACCAACCTCTCAAATAAAAATTTACCTCACATAAAAAACTTACCCATCTATATATATGTGTGTGTGTATGTGTGTGTGTGTTTGGGGCATCTTAGTCATTTCCCCCAAGCTTCAGTCTCCTGATGATGATCCCAGAGTAGGGGTCAAAACGTTGAGAGTTTCAATCTTTCCAACACAGCTCCTCCTCATTTTCAATTGCTACTGTGTAATGAATACTTTCAAACAAGAAATACTTGGAAAAACGTGATGATGACATCATCATCATGTAGAGAATGATAGAGGTTCTATAGAGAGAAAGAAGGAGGGGTAGGCATAGGGGTGGGTGGTGAGGAGTGGGGAGAGAGAGAGGGGGGTACTGATAGGGGGTGAGAAGTGGGGTGTTGGGGGTGGAGAGAGAGATGATAGGGGTAAAGAGAGACAAAGATAATGTACAAGGGTGGTGGGGGATAGGAATAGGTGGAGGATTAGCTGAGAGAGAGAATAAGATAGGGGGTTAGTGAGGATAAGGGTAGGAGGGGGGATAGAGAGAGAGAGAGAGAAGGTGTGTTGTTTGTAAGTGTGGGAGTAAGGGGATGAGTGTGGGTGAGAGAAATAGAGGGGTGGGTGTTAGGGAATAGGGAGAGATAGATAGGGGTGGGGGTTAGGGGTAGCGGTAGTTGGAGTATGGGGTTTAGAGAGAGAAAGAGAGGTTGATTAGGAGTATGAGGGAGGAGGGGGTTGGGGTGATAAATAGCTAGAGATAAGGAGAGAGAGAGAGAGAGAGAGAGAGAGAGGTTGATTAGGGGTAGAAGGGGGGTGAAAATTATTTAGAGATAATGAGAGAGAGAGATAGATTGGGTTTTAGGGATTTGTGGGAGAAACAAAGGGGTGGAGGTCAGGGATAGGTGGAGGAGTAAGGGAGAGAAAGAGAGTGAGATAAAGGGCTAGTAATGGTTAGAGGAGAGAGAGGGAGGAGAAGGGTTATTTATATGGGTGGGAGTAGGGGGTTGATTGTGTGTGTTTGTGTGTGTGTCTGTGTGTGTTAGAGAGAGAGAGAGAGAGAAAATGTGGGGGGTCTTAAGGAGTAGGGTGTGAGAGAGATAAAGGAGGGTGTTAGGGGTAGGTAGATGAGTAGGGGGTCGAGAGAGAGAGAGATGGTGGGGAGATTATTAGTGGTAGGGGGGAAGAGGGGTTTTGGGAGAGAGAAAGAGATAGAGATTAGGGGTGGGAATTATGGGTAGGGGGATGAGTAGGGTTTTGAGGGAGAGAGATAGAACTAGTGGGTTGAGAGAGAGAGAGAGAGATCTAGGTAGGCTGATTAGGGGTATGGGGGAGGAGAAGAGTTGGGGGATATAAAAAGATAGAGATCAGGAGGGAAAGGAGTTTAGGGTAGACAGAGAGAAGTGGTAGGGGACAAAAAATTGGGAGAGAGATTTGGGCACTAGTGTACAAGGAGTGGGAGGGAGGTTAGGGGGAGAGAGACAGGGGAGTTACGATTAAATAGAGAGAGAGAGAGATGGGGGGTAGGGGCATGGGTTTTGGAGTTGGGGGTTTGGGGTAGGGAGAGAGATGGGGGTAGGTATAGGAGGATTATGAGTGGGGATATTGGGGTTAGAGAGAGAGAGAGAGAGGGAATGGGGGGTTATGGGTTTGGGGATAATGAAAGGAGTAGGAAGGAGGTTAGGGGGAGAGAGAGGAGGGGTTATGAG